>JAHWFP010210908.1:140039-195134 GCA_023313725.1 Lithobius niger
GGTGGCAGTGTATTACCGGAAGCATTAAGGTTAGGCCTAGAATAGGACACCGACGCTCCATCCCCCAAGCCGGGACTGTAGCCCATGCTGTGTTTATTATCGTAAAAGTCGTAATAGCCACGTAACCTGATGCAAAGAAGTACTCGTCAACCAAGGATGTCGGGGGCGCTACAAGCACCTCAGCCGTCGTAGCGTCCGCCGCTACAGTTGAGACGAGTCGATATTGAAGTTTGAAGAGGATTTACTGAGATTAATGTACAGCTCATGAGAGATGCTGCTCCAACATCCATTCCCCAACGACTCTCTCTATCCTCGTTGTTAAGGAAAGTAGCCTTAGGGGCTCTACAGAGATACAGGCTAGCAGCAGGTGCTCCAAGAAAGGCCAGGAAGTGTCAGGGTAACGGCCCTGAGGCATGTCACCATGACACTCTCTAGCGAATTTTTGATAGTTAACTAATATCTTCCTCGGGCCTTAAAGTTAGTTTGGACTCTGTTTACCTCCCTGTTGACACCTCCGTTATCGTCTGCTTGTTCGTTGCCATGCTCCAAACTTGATGCGTTGCCTAGCCTCCCAATTTTTGCAGGCCCGCCAGGCGAGTTGCGTTGCCTCCCGATTTGTGCAGGCCGATCCGGCAAACTTGCTACGTGTAGTCCCCACTTCCTGCTTAACTGCCTGGAATGTTCCCTGCCGATCCGATATGAAACTCGCGGGTAGGAGGGGCCTTGACTGTTCATACGTGGAATTCCTTGTTGGGTTTCATGTTGACCAATTGCAATGGATTCGAGGCACCGGATTCGAGGCACCAGAGGCTTCTGTTTCGTACCATGTTAGACTTTTTCAGTGTACTAGTGCCATGCCACCTAATCTTGTGCTTTGTCTCCATGCAATGCACTGCGATGCCGTTATCTTTGACTGCATTCCGAACATTCCCCATGTGTTGTGCAAGCCTCGTTCTCATTCCTTTTCTTGTTTCCCCTATGTACACAGCATCTCGGTCATTGCGTGTAATTCTATACACTCCCTTTGCTGTTACCAACAGACTCCATGGCTTTCTCGTACTTGGATTTTTGTGTCTCACGCCCTTGTGGGACTTCCGTCTTCTTCCTATGAACAATTCTCTTAACGAAGTCCGTCAACATTATTTAAGTAGGTCTTGAAGCCACTCTGCCTCAGGACGTTTTGTACTGACCCAGTCACTCCTTCCAGGTAAGTCAGCTTTAGTCTCAGGGCTCCTTCATCAATCTTCAACTCATTTAATACATTCTCGTCTTCCTTTTCTTTTTCTCATTTGCAACAATGAAAACAACCTTCTTTCGTAGCCGATTCAAAAGTCCTGCCGGGTAGTCCAGCTGCAAGAACCTTCCTTTAGCAGCCTCCAAGTGAGGTTTTGCAACATCGAGGCTACTCGAGTTTCGCACTAGCCTAACAAGCTTGTTCTGAGCAATAGCGCGTAATTGCTCCTTCGGGTGTCCCGAGTAGTAGCAGATGGCGTGCCTAGTTGGCATGGGCTTAATGTAGGGGCAGTACAGTCCCTGAGGGGTGGATTTTCCCTAAACCTGTCCTCTGTATCTTCACATCCAAGAAAGCGAGTGCTCCATTTTCTTCCTCCTCTGCCATAAAGCTGATCCCTCTTCTCCAGTTGTTGACCTTATTCAATACACTCTGCAACTCCCTCTTCCCAAGCACAGCGAACACGTCAACAAATCTTTTCCACATTCGTACACTCGCACTTGATCTCAGAATCATTTTGTGAAGGTGCTGCAACACCATCTCCGCAAGTATTGGTGAGCTAGAGTAGCCCATAAGAGCTCCTCCACCTTGCTAATAAGTCTTCCCGCCAAACTCAACATAAATAGAAGCAAGCAGAACCTTCAGCAGCGCACAATCTATCTTGAACTCATTCCTCGGGACACTCCACTTCTTCCTCGAGAGTGCCAGCATCTCCAATATGAGGCGGTGTGAGAGACTCTAGAACAATTTCACAACGTCAAAAGTCACCATCATCTCATCCTCTCCAATCTCCATATGTTCGAGCTTATCCAGCAACTCACTAGTCTTACCAAGCCGACTCTCACCCGACACATACACGCGCTTCTAGAGCCTTCCAGCCACTTTCCAGTCCAACTTCTGTGCCATTCCTCCCTTGGCTGACTAATCAGCCGCAGGGGCCTGCCATCTATATGGGTCTTCACTTGGACAAAAATTGTGGGGAGTCGCTGAGGGGCTCTGGGAGATAACCTCTGGACGTCTTCTGCACTCAGATGTCCCTCATCCTTTAACTGCTCAAGGCTGAACAGCAGATCCAACATAAGCCTATTGCCAACATTCACGTCAGTCTCCTTATATATCCCCGACGTCACAATATTATGAACAACCCGCTTGTCATGGTCACTGCGAGAGCGCACCACAGTCTGATTTGCCTTGTCAGCTTTGCACACAACAACGAGAAAGCTTTGGGGTCTGTTGGTAACACCAACGAGGGAGTGTAAAGAATTTCATGCAATGACTATGATGCTGTGTACGTAGGGGAAGCAAGAAAAGGAGTGAGAACGAGGCTTGCACAACACATGGTGAATGTTCGGAATGCAATCAAAGATAACGGCATCGCAGTGCATTGCATGGAGACAAAGCACAAGATTAGGTGGCTTGACACTAGTACATTGATAAAGTCCAACATGGCACGAGAAAGACACCTTCGGTGCCTCGAATCCATTGCAATTGGTCAACATGAAGGCCCAAGGAAGTCCACTTACGTTCAAGGACCCTCCTACCCGCGAGTTTCACATCTGATCGGCAGGGAACATTCCAGGCAGTTAAGTAGGAAGTGGGGACTACACGTGGCAAGTTTGCCGGATCGGCGTTCACAAATCGGGAGGCTACGCAATTCGCCTGGTGGGCCTGCAAAAATCGGGAGGCTATGCAACGTACCAAGTTTGGAGCATGGCAACGAACAAGCAGATGATAACGAGATGTCAACAGGGATGTAAACAGAGTCCAAACTAACTTGAGGCTTAAGGAAGATAGTAGTTAACTATCGAAAATTCGCTAGACAGTGTGGGTGTCTTGTTGTGAAAGTGAGCGTTTTTCTGGTGACTTTTGTTCGTTAGCAATGTTCTATCTCGGCAAACTCTGTTATGGTTCTTTTTCCGAATTCGGTGAAAAGAAATTAGAAAGCTAAACAAGTTTCATGAAAAATCGTTTGACAGAATTTACTGTAACGTTCTAAAAAATAGTTGCCATACTGCACAAACCACGTAACTTCTCTTTATCAAAAGTGTCACTTTCTTTACAGAGTTCACCATGCTTCGACGCATAGAAAGCATATTTGTTCTTTATCCTCATTTTGTTGTATCCTTATGCATTTTTCTTAGTTCATAGGTTATGTACCCTGCTGCTGCTTGTTAGATATGCAGCGTTTAACATCAGCACTCAGCAGCCTAATTCCTCTTCGTTGACAAGTTATTAACACAGGGGTTGGGGGGGGGGGGGGCCGAGAGAAATTGGGTAATTTTCCAGCTTTTACAGTAATTACGTGAAAATAAAATGTGATTATGAACCCTGTGAAGTATTCCCATGATATTTTTTTTTCTCTTTAGGGCTGTGGTGCAATGAACAACTTTGTCCTGACAATGTTTGTGGCTTATTTATTACAAACCAAGAAGCTACTACCCTCAATGAGTAGTTATCAGGTTGCTCGAAACGTGTGGTTAAGTCTAGGTAAGTTTCAGTAGTATACAGTATTGCAATATCAAAACAAGTTTCTAGTTGCCGGCAGGAAAATGTACACTACCTGTAAATTTCTGCATTCAGTTCCTGATGCTCTGTTACCCTGGAGGATTCAAAACTCTCTAGATACGCCCAGCTCAGCTACCCATCTGCCCATGCGCCAGCACGTGCAGCCTCGCCATTAATGATGTTACGGCGTCAGCCAGCCATTTCTTTTACTCCAGCCTGCGGCCAAGACACATCTCCACTGTTACCCTCCTCGTTTTTCGTCTTTTGCCTCGCCCTGAATCTTTCTTCTTTCATCCAGCCTCCGTTTGAAGACATGACGATCTTTTGCTTTCGCTTTCGTCTTTGGAATTTCATCCAGCCTCCGTCTGAAGACAAGCCAATCTCTTGCCTGCCACACGCAACCAGCAACGCTTTGCCGAGACACGCGCTATCTGCTGCCCACCATCTTGCCGGACGTCGTTGCAACTTTTTCCGGGACACCAGCCACTCCACGAACTGGATCCAGCTGCATTCTACACTCATGCCTTCCACCCGCTCCATCTCTTCTCGGCAGCCAATCAAGCTTTCCCGTCAAACTAACGTTTGCAATCACCTCCCCTCGCAGAATATAGTCACCTCTTTGGCCGACTCCGACCGTCCATCACCCGCTGCTCCACACGCTTCCCGACTCAACTCGGAATCTGCCGGGATGGCCACCAGTTTCCCGCCAACGGCAAGACCTCCGTCGGCTGTACTCATCGTCTCGCTTCCGCTCTGTTCCCTTGCGTCGTGCCGTCAGGCCTGCTGCCTAGCACTCCCGCCCGTCGGCCCAACCATCGCTACAAAACCGCGCCTAGACTCCACACCATCTGCGGCCCTTCTCCAGTCATGCTGCTGCCCGCCTCCGTACCGATTTCCGCCCATCGTCGATGCCTTTCGGCTCTTTTTTATCAACGACCGTCTGCGACTGCAATTCCCGCTTCGACCATTAAGCTGCTGCTCACGTCTTCCTTTGCTGCCTTTTGTCCCTCTCTGTCCGTTATTTGCAGCTCTTCCAAGCCACTGACCTTCATTCACAAGCCCCATCAACCTCTTTTGTCACTTGGCGTGTTTTCGTCGCAGTTTTCTGGTGACACATATTTCCAACCGTCGTTCTGCTGCCCATCATCGGGCTTCACTGACTGTCGCTAACCCACGTCCATTGAGGCCTGCTGTCCCTCATCTTTCGTCGCTACCGCTTTTCCCGACCAGCATTCTTCTCAACCTACCTTTTCTGCTAGCTTACACAGAAATTTTAAGCCTGCTGTCCTTCGTTTTGCGCATGTATCTGCACACAAACCTTCCATTGACGTGCCTGCTGTCCTTCAACTAATGTCGCTACAGCTAATTCGGACCAGCGCCCTTTTCAACTGCTGTCCCTCGCCATTGGTTGTTCATTGACAGAATGGCTGCAACTCCCAGGCATTTGGCTATGTTAAGCCAAAAAAAATCAACTTACATTACATGCATACATCTCAAGCTTTAGGCCTTTCCTCTTGTGAAGCGCTTTAACCAGCCCATCACACTGCAGTTCTTTTATGTGCTGCTCCCGACTTCTGGTACTCATTCCCAACCTATGACTTTTGCTCCCAATGTAATGGCTGTAAACAAAACTGCACGACGTCTTGAACTCTACTATTGCTGCAGTCTAAGCAAGTGAATCACTTGTCACCACTGAATGTCATCAGGGTGGTCTCTCACCTAGAAAACCGAGCAAATTCAAGGTATTTATTGGCAAAAAATCCCCTTGGCCTAAGTAACATGAGGTGTTTTGGTTATGTGCGTTTCAAATGCGTTCGTCTATGCTATTCCCACTTCATCCGTCCCTGTTAGGGGAGCGCATTTTTCTTGATCAAGCAAGGAATGTAATGCTGTAACAACAATTTACAAAAAAAAAAAAGGATACTCATCAAGGATATTTATTTGGTATGGAAAGCTTGGAAAAGTCAGGGATTTTCATCTTAGGTTTTAAACACCTTCTTGCTCATGCTTATCCTTTCCTGCCTGCAACCCCTAAACGTCTTCCTTTGGTTGCGTGGCTTCCTTTAACTCATCACCACAGACCTCCAATTGTCGAGTCTGCTGTCCCTAGCCGAAGGTTATGAATCACGTATGGCTGCAACATGCAGTCAAATGGTTAGTTGACAAGATTCAAAGATTGTGAAACCCGCAACTATTGCTCAACTCGGCCATTCTCTAACCCATTCCAAACACTATGGTTCTTGGTAAAAGCAACTCAGCCACCTCATCATGCTTTCATTGGAAGCACTTCACCCTCTTCACACAGTCACTTCTCCCCAATCAGTCAAGTGACAGCATACACTCCACTGGATTTTGAAGGGTATAGTCGTGACAATTTTTGGTAAATAGACCTAGCCTATGTTCATGTCTTCTAACTCTTTTTGGCTGCCTGATCTGTGTATGCATCATGCCACGTATATAGGCTTCACAGCTCATTCGGACCAACGCCCCTTTCTGTTCGCAATCCGTCACCTTCGAGCTTCGCAACATCATACCTTCTTCCTTCGCTGCCAGCTGTCCCTCACAATTACCTGGCAGCTCAGCTAAACTTCGTTCGTCGCTACCTACTGTCCTTCACCCTGAATCATGATAGGTCTTGGGACCTGCATCCCTCAACCAAGCCGAGCCAGAATCGACACATCCCTTGGCCTCGGCCACCACTTCCCGCTGCCCGTCGTCTTGCTTATTTGTAATTGTAATCTGCACTTCTGCTCTAAGCCTCACCAGGGCTCCTTCGGACCCTTGGCCTTCACTTTCGTCCTTGGCCTCCGAATGTGTGTGGCCTTCGTTTGGGCACCCTTCACCACGCAGACTACCTTTTACTTAAGAAGTCTTCGTATGGAAAGCCCTTCAGTGGCCCCAAGACACTTCGTCTTGCACCACTCTGTTTTGGGACCCTCTCACCACACATCTATGGCTAGTCAAATTTATTCCAACGGGCATCTCCACCTCCATCCGAGAGCACAAGAAACTACCCCAAGAAAACTACCAAGTCCACTGCAAGAAAGCCATATTCGCTGTTGTTTCAAGATCAAATTAACGCTAAACCTCCCCCTCCTCCACCCTTCTCTCGCAACAGACTGAATGAGGTTGGAAGGGGTACTTCATTGGGGCCAAGGTACTTTTTCTTGCCATCGCAACTAACACACCCAGACCCCCAGCATCTACACTTCCGGTTGGTAAAATCCTCTCCTCAATCTGGAACGAAAACAAATTTAAAATTATAATAATCGAACGAAGTTGAAACCTATTCCAAATTGTCTCCCTTAATCCTAAGTAAATTTGTGCAAGCTTGTCTGCTGCATCCATCCTCACCTTCATTGAATCTCAGCTTCTCGCAACGAAAATCTGTCATGGAGTGATGTGACCCCACCAACACTAAACTCGGCACTCGACATAAAAGACACCCGACCAACAACGTTTTCCTGTATGTTACATACAACATCAGCTTCGAATCTTCCTTTCGGAAGCTAAAAACCTCTAAAGATACAGCTCACGAAGACCGTCCTCGTGATCTGTCGACAACCTACTCGGTCCCTCTTCTTCGCCTTGAGGCCGCTATCCTATATGACATGCCCCTTGGCGATTATCAGCATCAGGTTCCTTCCATGACTACAACACAACGCTGTGTCACCGTCGTCAACTTTTCACCAACCACCAACAGCCAGCAAACCAAGCCAAAAAAAAAAAAAACTGAACTCCAACCTATTCCAAATTTACTCCCATCATCTCAAGAGAAATTACTCTCTGTCAGCGAGAACCTGCTACACCCGACATGGGAACCTACCCTTCTCTCGACGTAAAACTTGCATGAAATGGCACAACCAACACCGAACTTCGACCAACTCCACCGACAGTTCAACATTTGAAAACTTCTGTCCAACAAGGTAAGCTCCCCCCCCCCCCAAAAAAAAAAAATTCTCTCCCTCTTTCCTTTCTGTTTAGCAATCAAAACTCAAACCATACATCCTAACCGACAAGCTTCGGCAGTGGTTGTTCCTTCCCATTGCAGGTAGCCTTTGCACATTAAATCTGCCGAGACTACTTGTAGATAGCATAATCGCATTGAAATCTGCCGGAAAAACTGTCTCATTGGAATCCAGCTCACGCCCTTGGAAACCCGTCATGATGGGGCCCGCCACCTATATTGACAAGGTCAGCTGTAAATGCAGAAATTTACAGGTAGTGTACATTCCTGCCGGCAACTATAAAGCCCAATTTTACCTGGGAGGAAGGTTAAAATTGGTTGCTATTGCCTAAGTGAAAACATACACTACTTGTAAACCCACCCAACCTCCCGTCTTGAGTCACCAACATGACATATCATTTATGCTGACGCATGCAGAGATGGGTAGCTGAGCTGGGCTTCCCTATAGAGTTTTGAATCTTCCAGGGAACAGAGCATCAGGAACTGAATGCAGAAATTTATAGGTAGTGTATATTTTCACTTAGGCAACAGAAACCTAAAATTGGGCTTATTTTAAACACACGTTTTGTCTGAATATAAATTTTCTTTCCTGTAGCACAGAGTGATTGGACTACTGACCACATCAGTTGTTGTCAGCTGCCCAAACAACAAGAAGTTCTGAATGACATAATCTCTGCTTTTCCTGTAGTTTTTGTTGATCCCACTGGCTATATGAATTTGTGTGCGAACATGGAGACCTGTACATTTATTAGAGTAAGTACTAATAAGCTTGTTGGTATTATTAAGCTGATAACATTCTACAATTCAGATAAATCACTAGCTGGTGTCAGGAGCCACATAAAGGAGAACCCGTAGGGCTCAATGGCGTATCCATGATAATATTACCGCATGTTTCATCTTTTGTTCTGGGTCATGATCCTGTGCGTCCAGTTGTGGAAAGACTTCATTCTTTTCTGGGATAAACCACGCTAAAATTTTGTTCTGCAAGTTTTAACTTAATAAATTGTTACGAAAAACATCACTCGTGCTACAGGCATGCGTCAACTCCGTGGGCATGCGTTAAATGACATTCAAGCATGGAAGGCGATGGCTTCTTCAAGCCAAGGCCTACCGAGAAAGAAATTTAGATTTCTCTCCTCCGGTCTCAACTCCACAAAAGCGATAACGTTCAGGTGAGCCACTTCACACGATCACCTGAACGTTGTCGCTTTTTTGCATTGCATTGGTAAAATAAGATTACCTGAACTTTGAAATTATTCATCACGCTCAGTTTCAAAATCAGGATACTGCCTGCAATATTTACAAGGTAAGCTCACACAAATGGCATAGCCACCTATATTTACAATATGGGTTTACAAAAATGACGAAGATGTAACCAGACGACTCATTTTTCCTTGATCGTGCCTGATGAAGACTGTTTGTTGACATACAATTGAAAATTTACAAGATAGGACAGTACCCTGATTTTGAAAGTGAGCATGATAAATAATTTCCGAGTTCCAGGCTATTTTAGTGAATTTCAAAGTAATTCCACTGGACCTAACGGTTTATTTTGTAAAATAAGATTATGTCTGTATTGAATCAAATGGACTGAGCTGTGAAACGAAACCAGAAGATCTTCATACGACCTCGTGACGAGAGATGGAATACGAAGAGATAGTTAATACGTGGTCATCATGGCTGAGTGGTGAGTCAGCTCAGCCTAGTTGCTGAATGTTTGCAGACCTGGTTGAATCCCTGAAAAAGGGACCTTGGCAAAGTCCCTGCCTGCACTGCTGGTCAGAGTAGCGTGTGAGGCTACCAAGCTCCTTCATTGGCTATGGGAGCTGTTCTGGCCAATTCTGGACAATTTTTCGGCTCATACGATGATTGGAGGTTTCCCAGTTCAAATCTCTGGATTGGCTCCTCCCTTTACCAGATATTTCTACTTCTCAAAAAGTCTGGAATGTTCAAAATTGAGCTGTTTCAGCCACATGAGCATTAAATTGCTTCAGCTGACGTAAGGCTCAAAGAAATACATTTTTTTTTAAATGCAGACTCCCAAGTTCATATATAAGCTCTTGCCGATGTTGATTCAGAACCTCACTTAGTCTTAACCCCATGCTGTTCTGTAGCCAGTTGAAGTTAGCAAAAAAAAAAAACAATCAGAGTGCAACCAATGTATGTGGTAAAAATGCTTAAGTTTTTCGCTGGAGACTTCTCAGCTGCTGAATTGTAGTTGCAAGCCACAAGTTCATTAAGCTGTCATACTGTCAAGATTGCTCTCCTCGACTTCATTCATGACACCAACCCGCCTTCCCGCTACAACGCATGCCCTGCACGCTAATTGGCCATTGAGAGAGAGTCAACATGGCTTCAAAAGAGCCAAGTTATTTCTTTTGGAGCTCTGTAATAAACCCTACGAAATCAGACTTTGGTTTGGAGCCCTGGGTTTGGAGAGTGGGAGCGTTAGTGAAATCAATGAGAGCAACCATCCCACCCCGGTGATGTCGTAAAGGACATCAGAGGCAACCCTAAGAGATTTTTTGGTTACCTCAGCAGTAAAAAGGAAGTGAAATCGACCACCATTAGTCTGGTAAACTCACAAGGCCACATCATTCAAGATGGGAAAGTGGTTGCAAATGGGTTCGGCAACAAATTCCAGACAGTCTTTCATGCTAAGGCTGCACCTGTCCTCGTGCACGGGCCACTGCACGAGATCTGTATCTCTAAATCAAAGACGCTTGCTGCACTGAAAAACCTTAACACCAATAAGGCAAGGTGACCTGATGGCATCCCAAACAAATTTTTGAAAGAATGTGCAGCGATGCTAGCAGAGCCACTAGCCATGCTTCTTTCAAAGTCCTTCAGTCATGGGATGGTACCACAAGACTGGAAGAGGGCCAACATCATGCCCATCTACAAAAGGAAAGGAGCTAGGCTTTCAGCACTGAACTACCGTCCAGTGAGTCTTCTCCCTTGTGTAAACAAGATTTGTGAAAGGATTTTCCTGGCAGAACTTAATCACGAACTTGATGAACTTGGCATCTCCGATGACACTCAACACGGGGATTTGTCCGGGTAGGTCGTGCATGACGAATCATCTTATTGCTAAAAACCAATGGACGAAGGCAGTCGATTAGGGTAAGGCAGTCGACATCTTCTTTGCAGACGTTTAAAAGGCCTTCGATACAGCGGTACACAGCATCCTTATCTACGACCTGTGCTCCCGTGGGGTTAGTGTTGAAAAGGTAAGATGGATCTGTAGCTTTTTAGAAGACAGACAGCATAGAGTTATCACTAATGGGGAAGCTTCCGAATGGCTCCCTGTTACTTCTGGTGTGCCACAAGGCTCAGTGCTCGGCCCGAAGCTGTTTGCCCTTTACACAAGAGAATCACACGCAGCACTCCAGGGCGACTGTTACAAGTTTGCAGACGATGTCAAAGACTCTGTTAAGATCAACGAAAGGAGCAATGCTAGCGTGCTTCAAAGTGGTATCGATATTCTCCAATCCTGGTACACCGCCAGTGGCATGAGGCTCCACCTCGAGAAGAGCTTCATTATGCATATGGGGCACAAAAACTTAAAAGAAGCCATGACATCTGGACCATAAGAGACGCAAGGATACCAACCAAATCAAGGACCTGGGCGTTATCCCGGAGTTCAACCTCTCTGTAAGCAAGCAGTGAGTTGCGGCTGCTGCTAAGGCGAAGAAATGGCTGGCTTCCTTTCCAGGCATTTACCTAGGTTTTCTCCTAAAAACTTTGCTAGAGTCCATAAGATTCTCATCCGGCCACTTGTGGAGTTCTCCAGTGCAGCATGGGCTCCCTGGTTACAGCGTGACATTCAGTTGTTGGACAGCGCGCAAAACTCGCTTCTCGTGTTCTCATGAACAATAAGGTGGGCTACGAGGAGCGGCTGAGTCTATCCAGGCTGCCAATTCTGGAACAGAGACGAAAGAGGGGCATGCTAATTGAGTGCTTCAAACTCCTGAAGGGGTACTACACGCTCGACCCAAACGAGTTCTTCATGATGGCCACCACCACTAACTTAAGAGGGAACTCCCTCAAGCCAGAGTAGACTGAATGTGCGGAAACACTTTTTCTCTGTTGCCGTTATTGATGAGTGAAACAGTCTTCCAGACAATCTGTGCAAGGCCAACTCAACTAACTGCTTCAAGGCAATGTTGGACAGACACATGCTGCAGCATTAATTTCCCCACGGGGCATAGCTACAAGTCACAGACTTTGCCGTATTCTGAACTAAACAAAACTAAGTGTTGGTACCAAACAGGATTGAAATTCGACATTTCCACTTTGACGTACTTTTACGTGCAGTGACAGCCAGCAGACACCACCGTAGTATGTTGACAAAAAAAGCTGACATAGAAAATAAACAGCAATCTACAAAAATCCAGGTGAGCTTAGGATGGTCAGGTATACGCCAGGAAGTGTGGACTGAACTGTCAATTGAACTTTAAGTTTTGATGGTGTTTTGAACTTGCAAAGTGTGCTATCGATGATCCCAACTCCCATATATGGTAATGTTTAAGGCTGCACCAATACCGACACTGGATCGGATCTATTGTCGATGTTTGTGGTATCGGTATCAGCAACTTTCGCAGAAATATCGATAACTCTGGAAGTGTTCAAGATTACGCCAGGCGGTTCGTGGCGTTTTGCCCAGAAAATCACCGAGTATCTGCCTAGCTATGTTTTAACTGTGGGTTACTATTTTTCAAAATTTCATTTTATTAATTTTTGCACTTTTGCAGAAAACTTACACCATATATCGGTGTCGGCAAAATGTTTAAAAACCGGTTTGGTATCGGTATTGGATCGGTAAAGTTGGTATCGGTGCAGCCTCAGTAATGTTACAAGTCAAGCCTAAGCAGTAAACACTAAATAGTGCCAGGGAAACCTCCAAAACATTTTGCAGACCAACCTGTGTTGTGTTTATGTTCTTGTTAGGTGACGTTCAGTCAGAGACTTTTGCATAAGAAAGTCGTAACTAATAGGAACTATTTTGTGTTCAACTTTTTGTTTGGGGCCGAAGCCCACCTGACTCCACGCCGCGCATGAATGTAGCTGAGAGTTCAAATGTTAAAAAACATTGCAGCAGCCGTGCAATAAATCCCTGTAGCATGAACTACTTGCACGATTTTATTAAATACACATAAATCGCTGTAAATTATGTAAAGGAAAAACAAAAGCCGAATAGCGAAAATCGTGCACAAGAAATAATGTAGTACAATAGCCCACCTTTATGTGCTTATTTTCCATCAGAGTGGTTTGACCCATATTCAAAGGGGCAACCCAATTCATCCCCAGATCACTGACTTAATGCCTGTGTTGATATGCCCATCCTACATTGGCATGACGATGACTTATTGAACCCCTTATTAAAGTCATAGCAGTGACTCCATTCGGCAAATATGCTTGCGGGCATAGGCAAAGGAGAAAAATTAGAAACAAATACAAAAGCTCAACGAATGATTAAATAAATATAAGTAAATCACTAAATTATATAAAGGAAAGAAGTAAAATAAGCCAAACAGCAAAAATCATATACTAGAAACAACGTATGTGCTTACATTTCATCGAAGTGGCGTGACCCAAGTTGAAACTAGCAAACCATTCCGTTTCCAGATCACTTTGACATAACGCCTTTTAGCGCCATTAAGCCTCAATCATCCCCCCTCTCCCCCTTTTTCGATATGCCTACTCGTCCACCAGCGGGTTCAGCGATCCATCTTGATGCTGGTGGAGGAGTGGGCCTATCGATAAAGGCATTATGTCAGCGATCTGTTGACGGAGTGGATTGGCAGTTCAAATCTGGGTCACGCCACTCCTATGAAACGTAAGCTCATTAAGGTGGTTACTGTACTACATCATTTTTAGTGTATGATTTTCGATGTTTGGCTTGTTTTCCTCTTAACTTTATTCAGGTTTTTATATAAAATGCAACGTCATCTTAGTTAGTTTCGAATTTTCGTTTTTATTTTCACAAAAATAAATCGTGAACTGTTAGGAATTTAGCATAGGTGGTAGATGATTTAAGTAACCCCGTTGTGTGCGCTGATGAAGGTCTAAATGCATTTCTCAGTAGACCTATGTCATGCACTAATGAATTTGAAAACGGTCGCATTTCACTGCAGTTCCGCCAAACACCGATCCGATAGATGGCGTCACGTTCCCGACCAGCCAAAATGTGTTGCTACATAATCTGAGAAACCAAGCGAGCATGGTTGCAAATTTACCAACAGCTTTGCAGGAAGCAAACGAGCAAAAATAAACTAACGCTAAAGCGTTTTCATAAAAAAAATAGTCAAACTGAGTTAGTAATCCATTGTAATTGTTTGATTCATCATGTCACGGATTGGCCAGACATGTTGCACACGCATGCACTCACACGATTTTCAAAGTGGCTTAGGTAGCCCACCCCAAAACCAGGACAGGAATGCCACTATGTAGCGCAACTCACGTTCAGAAACGAAATATTTTCTGAAGAAAAACGTGCAAATGCATTGCACAGAATCACTCCAGCAATGAATTTAATAAATAATCTCAACAAAATAAATAGGGGTGTGCTGATTATCGGATTCATATGGGTATTGCCAGTTATCGGAGACAATTCCGATATATCGGTACCGCCGATGTCCACCTCCGATGTGCCAATACACCGTATTGGATCAAATATGTGCCGCACCTTTTTAGACGTGTACGGAAACGACTATAACTTTGCTAAATATTGACCGATTTTGACATTCAAATACACTATTTTAACCCTTTTTTCGCCAGCTTTCCAATGGTGCAAACGACAAGTCATTAGCTCCACCCGTTCTGAAGTTATGTATTAAAAACCATTTAACTTACAGTTTTAAACAAACGTGGCTTGCAAATAGATAAGATAAACTGCTGCTTACTGGTATTTAGGACTAATATATGATAAAGTGCTTGTAGAAAATTCCGTATGTTTTACTATGAAGGTTAGGCTTAACAGTAGGACGTCGATCATAAAGTGCTTTCCTGTTCATTACTTAATATCATCATTTTCACATATTTAGATTTTTACATCTTTACAGTTGTGCAGAAAATGTATGGCTGCGTGCACTTTTTTTATGGGGTAAAGTCTGAGAAAAATAGCTGCAGGGAAAAATAGCTTTGTATTACAAATTTTTTAATTTTCTTTAATATTTTTATGAGGTTATGTTAAATATAAGTTTTTTTTCTGTAGTACATTGGTAGCAGAAGCTGTACCACACCTTCATTTTTTGAAAAATAATCATTATTTAGTGTTGTATCGGCAGTTATCGGCATTCCGTTTTGACAGTAATCGGCATTGGTACATCGGCAAAAAAGTTACATCGGCACATCCCTAAAAATAAAACAACATTACAGTCGGAATAGAATGAAAATGCTACAGCTGTGCTTCCACAGCTCGCAACAGCCATGGCCTCCAATAACTTCAAGCCTGAAACACTGAAGGACGAGTCAATTTTGTCACGAGTGGATTAATGCCACGACGCCATGCCATGCCATGTTTTCAGGGTAAATACAGAAACTGGTGAAAAATCCTGCAAGAGAAGCCTACCGATTGGAATGATTTTAAAGCTGCCCTTACGAAAGATCATGAACTAATTGCTCTCATCCACGACACAAAGCAATTGTCTTCTAAACCTCTTGCTGATTTGTTTACAAACTGATTAAGCACATTAATAGGCTAGAATACAAAATGAGACTGATAAACACGCTCAACTCATCGCAACCCAAATGTCTGACAGATTGAGGCTGCATTTCGCAATGATGGGAATCGAGTCTCCAGCAGAATTGTTAAGTAACATAGAAAGTTTGCCAAACTTCATACCATTTCCAGAACGAAAGCAAGATGTCGATGCCACTACTAAGTAGCAGGATAAACTCAACCAAAGCCTACTGCCGCTGCTACAGCTGCAAGCCGCAACAGTTTCAACCATGGCGCACTACGTAGTTGCTTCGCAACCCGAACAGCAGCACGCAAAATGGCCGCAGCAGCTCTGCAGCATTACGTCTCAGCCACCAGTAGCCAACACGAAAATTTCTCTACTGCCTAGCCTAACTTGAATCCAAACATTCCAGCCTTTGCACCAAGTAGCGCAATCTCAGCACCTCTACCGCAGGAGCAGCCTGAAGAGGATGATCATCTGAGACCAAGATGCCAAGCACAACATACGAGGCCTACAAGTCCAAAGCTATGGCATCGTCACCTAATGTGCTACAACTGCAAGGAATTACAGGCACATTTCCTCGTTCTGTTCTATCCCACAGAAACCGAAAGTCGAAGAATAAACCAATGTTGCACGTATGTCTGCCAAACAAGATGCACTCAATGCATGCTCAATGCGTGCTACAGTGGTCTCGACTCAGGATCTGCGGGAAGTTCAATTTAAACCGAATGGCTTCTAGCTTTGAAACCAGACCCTGGAAGGATAGCAAGCCCTACACGGGAGAACCCCCAACACTCACAAATGGTTCAATGGAAGCCCCCAGAACAAGCAAGATCAACTATGACAGGAGAAGGAGAAATTGTCGTTTTGCTCTTAACATGTACTTGTCAAGATACACGCACACGTACTGTCCAAAGCTGAAAAGGGATTACGAAGAAACTGGCACCATTAATTTTGACACCGTACCGAATAGTTATGAAGAAGGGACCTGTGAACTATGGAGTGCAGAACATCAATGACCTGATGGACAGACGCACTGTGAATGTAGCAGACATAGAACTTTACTACAACCCGATTAATCTTGAGGATGACACTGAGAAATGCTACGGTGAAGACAAGGAAGTACTCAAAGACTTCTCGAAAACTCTTCCGCAAATCGTTAGAGGAGATTGGGTTCACACCGCATCTGAAACTTCAACTGAAATCAACTTATAGGGAAGCAGACCTTGCCCGGGTAGCACCCCTTGAAGCCCTTGAAATGAGTTTGAAACTCCATGTGTGCAATAAAAAAAAAGTTTTATGTTGAGTGAAATGCGAGACGTGGTTTCACCTCGAACTCCGCCTGAAGACTTTGTGCCAAGTCAAAGACTAGGCTGGTGAGGCTTGGAGGGTGTGCGCGCTATCGGGGCACCTCAGAGCTCAACCGACAAAACGTAAACTATCCTATGAACTGTTTTGTTCATGTATGACGAACATGTAGTAAATTCTTAATTTTTCCATACATTAAGTTAAATAAAACAAGACATCTCCCTTCAGCAATTTGTTTTGTGTATTATCTTGTTTTGGGCTCACCGCCCTTCCTGGCTGGCCTTGCCCCTTCCTGCATTTCTAGCACCTGTTCTTAAATGTGTGAACCTTCACTCTAACTTGTACGTCAACCATGGCTGGTGCTGCGTGTTGGTCTCGGTGCTCGTGGCCAGGCAGCTAGGAACGGCGAGCCGAAGCAATCGTCCCAACTTAGTTGGTAACTGTGGAACTGTGTGAGCAATAGACCGGTGCATCGTGGCAACACAAACTTGGTCTGAATCATGTAAGTTTAGTACACCGGATATTGAGCCGCAATGGGGTCCCTGAGAGAGGCCTCGTGTAGGTCAAACATAATATTTTTGTTTCTTGTGTGTTGTTTGTTGTTTTAACACATTGTTTCCGTGCGTTTTACTTTTTTCTCTAATATTAGGTAAAACATGAAGCAGAGGTAGCCCTGAAGTTAATTGAAACAGTGCACAATTTTGATGCCTTGTTTATGACTCCTGTACCTTTCATACGGAAATTTGACCACATAGTGAGGTAACAGCAATTAATGCTAAAATCTTGTTGGATGGCAATATTCAGAATTGAAGGCACTAAAATTTCAACCCATGACTTTATATAGTGTATGTACAGTGGCATAGCCACACATTAGGCGGGGCTGGTGGCAAATTAGGCCGGGGGGACCCCTCGCCCTTAATATGCAGGATGGTCCATAAAAACACGAATGAGGTGAAAAATTTCCAAGTTCATATCTCTTTTAAGTTTCTTTTTGTTATAGTGAAAATGGAGGCCACTTTTCGTACTCCAGTCAAGTATTGGTCCCCATCTTCACTTTTCACAAAAGAAGTGCGGTCTGCATGGCCATCAGCTCCAGAGACAGACTACACCACCTTCCTTCATTGCAACTCAACAAAACGAAAACTTGTCTCGCTAAAAGCTTCCTGCCGCTTTTACAAAGGAAAATTACGGGGGCCGGTAGCATTCTGCAACCCTTGCCATCCTTTAGCTATGCTGCTGTGTATGTATAATACATGTATGTATTTATATTTTATAACAATGTCCAAGGGTCCTTGGAAATAGTGATATAGCAGGTTTGTCGTTATAAACAGCTTTTTGCATGCAGTGTTGCTGGAAAAGTGTCAAAAATACCAGTGTTGTAACTGATTTACTACTCTAAGAGGTATTGTTATGATGAGGTTGAACTGTGTATGTATATATATATATATATATATATATATATATATATATATATATATATGTATGTATGTATTGCCGACGAAAATATTCATTACCTATTTTTCAAATAGCAGTTTCCCCTTTTGGAGCAGCTCTTATTCCCAAGAACAAAAGTTGTCTTCCCTCCCGGGCTCGTAACTCACTGCGCATGTCTGGAACTGGGTTTGCCTATAAATACAGAACACATTCATCTTTCTTCTAGGGCATTCACCAGTGGTGGTTGCTCTGGAGCTCTCCTCTTCATTCCCGGATTTTTTCATGTTCCTCGATGGATTCTCCTGTACTACTGGCTGCCCAGACTCTTCTTCCTAGGGTGGGTCTCCTCGTTCCTCGACGGACTCCGGTGCGTGTGACTCCTCTGTTCCTGTCATTCCACCTTCTTGCCCCGTTCCGGGAGGAACGGTTCACCTCTCACAAGCCGCCCCGCCACGGCAATCCGGACGGCTTCCCCCTTCCAGGGCAATAGCAACTCGTCCACTGCTTCCTCCGCCTTCCGTTCCCTTTCTGTTCCTGATGTCTAATTTTCCAGCTACTGCGACTGGTTTTTCACGACGAGGATTGCGTCGAGGTATTTCAAACCTGCATTTCGGCCTCCCGCACCTGCCCCCCGCCGTCACCAACATTCCATTAGGATCTTTTCCGCGATTCGTTCCTCCTCCAGGCCTCCCATTGCTCGCACCCTTTCCGCAGTTCTCCTATTCCTTATGCGTTTCTGATTCCAATCCAGTAGATTACTGCTTTCCGGGGCCTTCGTGCCCTTTTGAACCGGTATTAGTCCAGGCATCGTCGCCTCCTTCTTCCGCCAAACCACTGTGCCTGCTATGTTTGGAAGATTTACATACAACCTCTTCCCTGGCTTCTGGCCTGTGTTCTCCTGGCTACCTTTCTCTCGCACCTCGTTCACCAGTCCTCCTGTCAAAAGACTGCTTGTTTTCGGCCTTCTTTTCTTTTGAACGGCACAGCCGCTCTCCTGGGCAAACCTCCTGTACTGACATGATTTCTCCACCATCGTCTCCTGTCCTTCCATCCGCTACATGATGCGTTCCTCCACTGCTTCGTTCCTGTACCACTTCCTTACAACTAGATTCTGTACAGGGTGGTCCACAAAAAACATTTCAACATTTTCTAAGTCCAACTTTTCTAGCACTCAAAACCAAGAAAGTACAGAAATCAAATCTAATGAAACGGGAAGATTTCTGTCCATTCCTGGTCCTGAGGGGTGCTAAGAAAATTTTGGGTCGTCAGTTTTTTGTGGACCACCTTTTGTACAAAAAAAAAAAAACATACAAACACCGAAGAACCAGGAACGCGACCATGCTCTCCTGGGAATACTGTTCCACATCGTACTTCGGTATGACCAACAGGACGTACGACAGCTACACATCACCCTGGTCAGCCACGCTCTTTGATCCGAGCCTCTGCTTGACTAGGGCTCTTCCCCTCCAACGGAACGTCCCAGCCGATATTTCTTCCCCTTCCTACACATTCCGCCACGCCAACGCCCCTTAGCGATCCGGCCACTCGTCGTTCCGGCTGCCTGTACTTCTTCAACATACAACCTACGCTGCCTGGTAATCCTTCATAACGATACCAATGCTGCACCTCTTCTTTCTCACCAGTACCAGTTTCTCGTTCCGGCCTTTCCTCACTACCTTCGTAGCATTGTTTCACCGGTTCCTATAGAACGTTCCTTCCTCTCCTCCGGCCTGTGCAGCTCCTCCCGGTTACTTGCGAGCACCAGTTCCCATGCTATCCACCTGTTATCTTCGTTTCACGCACCCTTCGGTTTGATGCCGCCTTCCACCAAGATCAATTTTCATGATGTTCTACTCTGCGTTCCTCCTTGCTTTTCGTCAACAAGCCTACCGATAACTACGATTCACCCCTTCCAGGGTGATCTCCTTCATAATACTACTTAATCCAGATACATTCGCCACCAGGATCTCACACGTTCTTGGTCTTCCCTTTCCAGGCCACATTCTGACGCTAGTTACCGTTCCCCCCTCCTTTCCTAAGGTGGCGCTGATACCGTTGTCACATTTCTACACCAGGTTCTCTGCAGTCAACGACCATTAGTTGGGGCATCCGACAAGTTCACGTTAGTCTTGCCATGTCCTCCTCTTCGTCATCCGAAGACCCGGTCCCAGCCAATTTGGTGCCAAATGTGGATGCCCCCAAGCCTTGTGGTTGTGTTGGAGTCACTCAGGGGCTGACTGGCAGCAACTTAGCCCACCGGCCCGGCCCAAAAAATTGCTCCCCACCCATCCCATGTTTCACAAAACAAATGTCTTCAAACGCAAAAACTGTTCATGTTCTGCAGCACATTTTTTTATTTTTCCGACTTATTTTTTACTTCACGAATGATAACTCTTTCCTTTCACACCCCCACCCCAACCAATAAAATAAAATAATATATGGTTTCCCACGTGGTCTGAAGCCGTTTTACAGATAAATTTGAAGTAAATTATTTATTCGTATTTTGTTCATTTAAAAGTTCTGCCGGGTGCACAATAGTCGAAATGGTTTATCAGAAGTAGCTTGTATAAATGATTCTTAAGCAACTTTTTCCTTTACGCAACACTAAACGTAAAAACAGTAATGCATGCATGCATTCCATTTTTACAAATTTCGTGTGGTTTCTGCAGCTGTTTTTTTTTTTTACAAGTAGCATACACCGTGTGCATTTTGCTTTCAAACGGAGGGCTAAAACAAAAACTCAAAAAAAAAAGAAGTAGTGTTAATACATTATGTATCGGTAAAATACTTGTCTAAATTTAGAGGTGTAACTAAAGACTATGCGGGGTGATTCGAAAACTGTGGCTTGCCCCGTGTCCCGTGTACCTCAAAATGACACTTTCAGCAGTCAACATTCTAAAAAAAAACGCCTCAGATTCTCAGACCCCCATGATGTAAGTGTTTACAAGGTTTTGAAGCTGTTAGTACCAACATTTCATTGCAAGTATAGTTTGCAGAGGCGAACTGGCAGCCAAAAGGCGCAGATCCCAGCTCTCCATGGGGGCACTACACCGGGGGGGGGGGGGGGGGTGCTGTCAATACGGATCCGTAAAACTCAGCTAGGGGGTCTGGGGGAGCGCTGTGAGTTCCCCTAGTCGGGCCCCGGAAGCTGAAGCGTTTTTACGTTATTTTAGTACCTGTTTATGGCCTCCAGCGAGCACTAAAATATTGTTACAGAGCAAATTTTGGCGATTTTCTTAGTCATTCTTCAGGATGGCATGTTTCGTAAAAACTTAATTGTGACTACATCATATTTTTTTTAGACTTTGTTTTCCCAAATTAAATTAAATTGAGTTCAGTTTAGAATTATATAAACAATCCTACAGCTAGCCATTGATGATTGGGGGTTGGCATTTTGTCCTTTTAGGCTATAATGACTGACGATGAACTGCTATGTTCAAGTTATGGGTAGTAGGAGTGGGGTTAGCTGCCGGAGGCAGAAATTTTTTTTAAATAGACTATCAGAAGGTGAAAATTTGAGAAATCTTTTACTCAGTTTTATCCCTAGAAGTATTATTGCCCAAAACATTCACATTTTAAAGCATCAACATGCTCCAGTTTTAAAAAAATTGGAGCGTCGAAAGATGAAAAAATGGCGAAACCTTTTACTGTTTTGTTCAAAACAACTTGAGGTATGTTGGAGAAAAGCTTCCACATTTGAAACCGACACAAGCTCCTTTTTCATTTTTTTTCTCTCTTGATTCAGGGGATCTTAGGGTAATATCTCCCTCCTCCCCCCCCCCCGCCGGTTACCGGTTTGCCCCCCCCCCCCCCCCCTTACTGGCGCCGCGCCGACCCATGCCGGGCAGTTAGCCAAAGCCGCGTCAGCAGCCCCACGCTTTGCAGCAAATAAGTTGTGAATGAGTCGCGTGGGCGTGGCATTACGGTTACGGTATGTGCCCGACTAGGTAAAATTAAAACATTTTAATAAGAACGATGTAGTATATCTGCTTGCACTACTAGTACTCCTACGCTGTAACGGATGGTTTTAGAATTAAATTTCGATTCTAAAAACTATAGTACTCGGCAAAATCAGTACAGTGGGTCCCACTTATAACGAACTTTCTTATAAAGAAATCCTTGATGTAACGAAATTTATTTAAATCCCCAGCAAAAATGCATGTAAATCAGTGAACAAAAATTCACATATAACGAATTTACCTTTAACGAAGTCCCGCAAGTAACGAACAAATTAAAACGCCGTTGAACTAAAACCAAGCGTTTATTACGAACACGCCAAAAAAAATTTGCAATCACTCAAGCAGTTGCGTCAGGCATGAACGCGATCGCAGCACTTCCCTATTCCCTGAGTACAGCAGCCTGCCAAGAACAAGAGCGCTTTGGCAAGAGGCGAGTCCATTTGGCGCTAGAGGGATGGAGGAAATTGGTCGCGTGCAACACGTGGCTGCCATCCCTATCGTGTACTTTGAGACTGCATTTTGCATTCGTCGTTCGTCATGGCGCCAAAACGAAAAGCTTTATCGTTGGAAGTTAAAATGAAAGTGTTGGCTGAAGTGGACAAAGGAAGAGAGAAGGGAGAAATTGCAAAGGAGTTCGAGATTCCAAACAGTACATTATCTACAATAATCAAGGGTCGGCTGAAGATTGTGGAAAATTTTAACAGCGGTGCTACTACAGCCAACAGGAAGAAGCTACGTGGTTCTTTTTACTCGGACGTAGAGCAGGGGCTTTGTAAATGGTTTAAAGATGTTTGTGCAAGAAATGTGCTGATAAGTGGCCCTATAATGAAAGTGAAAGCCGAGCAGTTGGCTGTGATCATGGGATACGAAAACTTTACAGCAAGTACAGGATGGTTGTATCGCTTCCAGCTTCGTCATGAACTGTCTAGTCGTGCCATTGCTGGAGAAAGTGGGGCGGTGGATTTGGCCGCTACGGAAACGTGGCGTGAAAATAATTTGCCCACGTTGTTGAAGAATTATTAATTACGTGACATTTATAATGCTGATGAAACGGAACTTTTTTCTAAAACTACTCCAGCCCGGACATTCGCAGTTAAAAATGAAAAATGCACCGGTGGCAAGCTGAGTATGGACAGGGTCACAGTCTTATTGTGCACGAATGTGGATGGAAGTGACATGGTAAAACCTTTAGTGATCGGGAAATCTGCTAAACCACGATGTTTCAAGGGTGTTCAGCGTTTACCAGTAGACTACAAAAACCAGCGAAAAGCCTGGATGACTGCTGATATTTTCCAAGAATGGGTGTTGAAATTTGACGACAGAATGACGAGAGAGAAACGGAAGGTTGTTTTCTAATGGACAATTGCAGCGCTCATAACGTCACTCCTCGTTTAAAGTCCGTAGAAATTAAGTTTTTTGCCTCCGAACTGCACTTCAGTGCTCCAACCGCTTGATCAAGGAATCATCAGGTGCTTGAAGTTGCATTACCGTCACAAGCTGGTTATTAAGAATATTACTCGACATTGACTTAAAACGCACCACCAAAATTGATGTCAAAATGGCTATTGACAGCTAGTGCTTGGGGAAAAGTGTCACCCCAAACAATTGCAAACTGCTGGCGCCGACAGGCTTTGCAAAAGAAAACTTGGTTGACGACAATGCTCAAGAAAATGTCGACACAGATGAAGATGATGATGAAGATGCTTTAGCAGAAATTTGGCCTCGCCTAGGTGACTTGGTTAATGGCACAACTCTTGAAGAGTTTGTTGATGTAGAATTTGAAGTTGCAACAACATCAGAATTAACAGATGTTGAAATTGCAGCCAATGTAAAGTCAAATGATGGAACAAGTGATGAGAATGTAACCAGTGATAAAGATGATGTTGAGTTACCTCCTGTGACTACAGGCCAAGCAATTGACAGCATTACGCTTGTAAAACGTTTTCTGGAAAGTAAAGCTGGATTACCAGCACACACCCTTCGAGAACTCGATAAGATTGAAAATTCAATTGTTTGTGATGTTCTGAAAGTTGTAAAACAAAAGAAAATGACAGATTTTTTTGCTTGATAGGCTAACTAAGCAAGACCAAATCAGTACAGCAGAGTAGGGTACTGTACTACACATGTATTCAGTACATGTAGTTTAATGATAAAATGTAATAAACCATTCTTGTTCCGTATTTATTTATTTTTGGGTTGTAACAAAATTTTGTGGTTTTAAAGGTAGGCTACATTTCGTATGATGGTAGGATATAACCATCTTAATCATTAAAAACTTACGGTCGGTATATATATATATATACGTAGGTATATATGTACCTCTTCTCCTCTTGAAGTAGGAAGACTAAAAATATGAGAAAGGTGTCATAAGACTGGAAATTAATCCGGATTTCGCGTAGTCGTATTTTCGTAGTTCTAGGTAAATTTTTTACCTTCGAAAAAAGCGAAAAAAAACCCTTTGGACCATTGTTGAAACGAATTTTTCGAAGTTGATTGTTAGTTTCGGAATATCACCTCTTCCTGCTGTGCGGATGGTCCACAATTGTTGCGCCACGTAGGATGCGCGTGTTCCAGTAGTGTTGTCGGTAGGATTACGGCTGGCAATGCTAACAGCCGTCATTCAACAATGAGGCACGTCCAGCTCGCTGATGGAACGACTGTTGGAGTTGCATTTTGGATATTTCAAATACAAACTACGTATTTAGCCTTAAATTTAAATGAAAATACGCAAATCTACGAAAAGATTAAGGCTGAGCCGATACCGATTACCGATGCCGATCTCTGCCGGTATTTGCAGTATCGGTGTCGGATCGGAATCGGCGGTAAAACCCACATAAATCGGTAATAAACCAAATCGAAGATATTTCAACTTCTCGTAGACCGAATTTGACGTTTGAATACACCATTTTGAAGGTTTTTTCGCCAGCTTTCCAATGGTCCAAACTGCAAGCAGCATTCTCTTACTGTTAAGAAGTTACAAGACAAAATGTTAACATTTTAATGGGGTTTTGTGTTTTTAGATGATATTTGCTATGCAATATTATTTTAAACCAATATTTAAAAAAAATAATTATATTTATTTAGGCCAATGCTTTGTTTATGCAATGATTTCAAAAGTAATTTTTTTTTATAAAGACATACTTCAGTATTACATTTTGCGGTCAGTTGGGAACTTGGACCAATTATTGGGGATTTTGTATATGCAACAAAGTTGATCGTCCTAGCTTTACTAGTAAGTTTAATGTGGTAACAAGGGAAGAAATGTGAATTCAGTAGAACTACTGTACTAGATGTACAAACTAAAGAAAATGTTAATTTATGTAGAAACACACACTATGTCTGGTTAAATATAAATCTACACAAATGTTTTTCTTTATTAGGGACTCTTTATGAATTTATTTTATTTATTTGAAATAAGTGCAACGCCCCAAGGAGCAATTAAGCCGTTAAAAAGAAAGAGAAAAAAAGATCGGTATCGGGACTCGGTATCTGTAGATTTTTTTCTTCGAAATCGGTATCGAATCGGATCGGTAAAAAGTGGTATCGGCCCAGCCTTAGAAAAGATTAATGCTAAATTAGGCATATTTAAACAAAATATATTGATAACAAAAAAGGGTATCAGAAATATTTCAACGTTTGCATTTGTAAATCATCGACATTCGATCAATAGTGTGCTATTAGCTGGTGCTCTACTCGGCAATAGTCCAGCCTAATTGTGGTAAACACAAATAGTTGTTAGGTACGATTTCGCCTTGCACGAAATCTTTTATATTAGTCAAAACTGATGGGCGACATGTGGTTTCAAAGCATCACATGTAGCGGGGTAGGAGATGGCTTTTAAGTATAATTCTTTAAATTTGTGAAACAAGGAAATCCATGTAGTGTCTGCAAAATTTATTGGAATAAAAAAAACCAAGAGCGGCACAAAGGAGTATGCAACATGCATGATAAAATTACCAAGCATGTTTAGTTCAAGCTTGCAGCAACTGGCGTGCTACAGCGTTGAAACAACCTTGAAGCCAAGGCCGACTGTGAAGAAATCGAGTGTCTCGTCTCCTGGCTCATTGTCAGTTTAGGTGCATGCCAAAATTGGGATGGCTTTTTCAAGATAAGGCCGACTGGATCCAAATCTCATGCCTCGCCTCCTGGCTCAATGATAGCTCAATCGCGTGCCAGAAAGAGAATAGCTTCTTCAAGACAAGGCCGATTGGGGAAGAAATCACGTGTCTCGCCTCCTGGCGCATTGTCAGATTAGGTGCATGCCTAAAGGGGATGGATTTTTCAAGCCAAGGCCGACTGGGTCCAAATCGCATGCCTCGCCTCCTGGCTCAATGATAGCTCAATCGCATGCCAGAAAGGGAAAGGCTTCTTCAAGCCAAGGCCGACTGGGCTACAAATCGCATGTCTCATCTCCTGGCTCAAGGCCAATTCATGCGTGTGCCAGAAAGACATTGCTTTTATCGTGGCTTTTGTTGTCAGTGGTATTATGGCTAACAATCTGAACAAGAGGTGCATGTAGCTATTGGGTTGCCAGACCGTTGGAGTGATGTATGGTTACCATATCGTTTGTGTATGAACTGAAGCGTTAAGAAAACGCGTCCTACATTCTGATCATTTTCTTGATTGTTTTAGATGTGGAGTGTCTGTCAGCAGCTTAAGAGCTGGAGCATGACAGCCCCTCGAGCGTATTCTTTAAGCTTAGGCCGACTAGGGTATAGAAATCGCGTATCTCGCCTCTTGGCTCCTTGGCAGTTTAGGCGCATGGCAGGAGGGTGATGGTTTTCTAAACGGCGAAGCCGTTTTTTGTTTATGAACTGAAGCCTTACGAAAAACGCGCACTTCACTAATTTGCGTAATCGTTTTAGATGTGGAATATCTGTCAGCAGTATAAGAGTTGCAGCATGAAAGCTCCTCGAGAGCAGCGAGACGACGCGGAATGAGCGAGCGAAGCGAGTGACTCCGCTAGTACAGACACTATTTTTTTTGGTTGTAACAAAATTTTGTGGTTTTGAAGGTAGTCTATATTTCGTATGGTGATAGGATGTAACCATACAGACACTATTTTTTTTTTTGGTTGTAATGAAATTTTGTGGTTTTAAAGTATGTTTCGTATAATGATGGGATGTACGCTTCCGTTCTTCTCTCATCGTTTACTTCCCTGTCCTGTTTTTAACAGTCTTGTTTTCCCAGTCCAATTTTTCTTTTTTTCGGACAATCAACGCACGATTGGCGGACTATGCCTTGTCTCGTTCCAGTATACCGAAGACTGTTACCGATCCATGGCCGCCCAGCAATACAGCGTTTCCCGTCTTCACAACAGTCCGAATTTGGCTATCCTGATTTCTCTATCCATGTTTCAACATCGCGGACTGCCAGCGCACGATCAAGCTGACAACGTCATGGCCCGTTCTAACAAACGACGATTGCTATCCGCCGCCCGTCGATTCAGAGATTATTGACGCACACTTCAACTCAAGTTTGTCCTTCTACATCATCGCTCGATTCATCCTACTCTCTTGACTAAATGAGCCTGTTTTAAGCAACAGTCCGACTTTTGCTATCCTGATTTTTCTATCCGAATTTCAAGATCGCGGACAGCCTGCGCACGCTCAAGCAAACGACGCCATTAGGGATGTGCGAGTACAATAATTTTAATTCGAGTCGAGCCGAGCCGAGTTTGCAACAAAAGAATCGAGTATCGAGCCGAGTTCGAGTACTTGATGGGAATAGTTTGTTTGCAAGTTTCCCTTTGATAGGAACAAAGATGGTACTTAACTGACTGTGTGGGTCATGGTTTTCCAGTTTTAAGGATATAACTTGAAAGTGGTTTCAGTTATTGATTTTTAATCTGCACCACTGGAAAGCTTTCGTCGAAACGATCGATTTGGTGTATTGGAATGTCAAAATCGGTCAAAAATTGACGAAGTTATCGCATTTTCGGCGGATTCGAGTTTTTCGAGTATGGACGCGAGCAGCGAGCCGAGTCCGAGTACAAGTTTCATACTCGGCTCGAAATTTTCGAGTATCGCACATCCCTAGACGCCATGACTCGCTCTATTGAAACGCCGACTGATTCTCCTGTATTGTATCTTCAAGCAACTATCCGACTTTTGACATCAGTCCCTGTCCTGTTTTCTGCTATCCGAGTTTCGACTCTGTCTCCATCCTGATTTGGGCAGTCCGACTTTCGCTCTGTCTCTATCCTGTTTCTGCTGTCCGACTTTCAAGGTCATGGATTGCCAACGCACGCTCAAGCAGACGACGATGACGACTAAGACCGGAAACAAGATGGCCGTCCCATCGCCTCACAGTCCGTCGCCCGTCGATCCTAATATCGTTGTCAGTCCTTCGATTCAAGTGTCTCCTTCTGCAATCACCACTTCCACGTGGCCAACTTTCATCACTTTCTTCAATTAAGAAGGCCATGAAAAAGAAACAATCTCACAGGTCGTCATCTTCTAAATCGCATCGATCTTTTTCCGAATTTCCACGTGACTTCAAGCCAACTATAAATCATTTAACAAACAATTCAACACCAACGCAAGATCAAGACAATGATCCTCGCTCGCTAAAGAAAAACAAAGACTGACGCCGCATCCAACTTGGCCGCCAAGCAACAAGCAACAATCCGACGTTTGCCATCCGAATTCTGCATCCCTGTCCGGGTGTTTTGCACAATCCGTTTTTCTATCTCCCACCACAACACCAACGCAAGAAGATCAAGACAACGTGTTTGCCATTCTGTCCTGTTTTTAATTGACAGTCCGTTTTTTTTTTTTCTTCCTCATGCCTATGCTGTTTTCAACAAGCAGTCAGAATTTTCATTTTTCGGACAGTGAGCATACGCTCAAGCTGACATTGGCTTGGCTTGCTCTAACGAAACAAAGACTGATGCTACATCCAGCAACAGTCCAACTTTTGCTATCCTGATTTTTCAATCCGAGTTTCAAGACGGACGTCATCTTCACATCGCATCTATTTCTGTCCGAGATTTCTCTCGACTTGTCATCACGTTCATCCAACAACTCGGACTGTCCTTCTCAGCCTCTGTCCTCTCAGTTCTATGTTCAAGCTACAGGCCGTCTGTTCTCCAGTTCCTGTCCTGATTTCATGCAATCCGATTTTCAAGATCACGGACAGCCACTGCACGCTCAAATGGAAGACACTATGACTCGTTTTAATGAAACGCCGACTGATTCTGCAGTCAATATGGCCGCCCAATCACCCCACAGCCAGTCAGCCGTCGATCCGAATTTTGTTGCCTGTCCACCTTTTCATGTTTCTTCTTCTGAACAGTCACCGTTTCCATTTGGCCAACTCTCATCACTTTCCTCATTTAAGAAGGCCAAGAAAAAGAAGCACTTGCACAGTCTTCTTCAAAGTAGCATCAATCTCTGTCTGAATTTTCTCTCAATTTGTCATCACGTTCATTTAAGAACTCGGACTGTCCCTCTCACAACAAGGTTCACTTCTGTCCTCACTCAAGTACACGACTTTTTGGACCGTGCCATACGACAATTCAAGTACAAGCCAACAACAAACAGGCTTCCTTTATCTTCACAATGCCATTCCGACACTCAAGAATGGATGACCAACTCGTCCTCATCGTCTCTGTCTTGTCTTCAAGCAACAGTCCGTCCTTTTCTCCTGTCCCGTCCTGATTTAATGCAGTCCGATTTTCAAGTTCTCGGTCTGTCAACGGACGCTCAAGCAGACTATGCCATGGCCCGTTCCCGAGGAACGACGACTAGTCCTACCTCAAATATGAAAAAAGGCAAGAAAAAGGAAGCATTTTTCACAGATCATCCTCTTTGAAGACGCATCAATCTCTGTCCGAAATTCTTCTTGGTTTTTTTCAGCATGCTCATCTATGAACTCAAACTGATCTTCACACAAGCATCAACCTTGTACTTATCTCAAGCACACACCATAATGTAGGCCTACAAGTCAAAAACTTGCAAGCAACCTCATCATGATACAACCATTCCTTCACTCAAGATTGGACAACCAACTTTTGATTCCCTAACCATGTTTCTCCATTCCCATACGAGTTTTTAATTCTCGGCCCACCATCCAAGACGGCGTTCTTTCGTCCTGAAGCCCGTCACCCGTCGTATCTGCTCATCAATGATGTGGACTACCCTTCACACGTTCTGCCTCTGTCCTCAAGTCATGTACAAACATTTCTGGATCATGCTGTCCGTGATTTCAAAACAAGGCTAGCCATCCAATCTGAGAATGCCTTCATCATCATTGGATTGGGCTACACATTTCTTGTCACCTCGAAATCGACACCAAGATTATACAGGGAAATAGCCTCGTTCCTCAGCTTGAAACTGAAATTGTGGATCTGGCACCTCCCACACTAATCTTGCTTCCGTATCCGTTTTTAAACGACTCTCACAGCTGAACACGACAACTCGTGGTCAAAGAAAAATCCCGAATATTTTTCTTACAAGCATCAAGCCATACTGTGACCCGTTCTAGCAGACTGGACCACGCCAAAACTCAACGGAACTCCAATGTACTCGACACGCACAATGATTCTTCCCTATCCAACGTAAAGGACATGGATTCAGGTGTGTCATCCATGATTGTCAACACAAGACAAAGCTTACTCATCCAAACTCGCCTTTGTCTTCACTATTCTCTCATCTCTAAGCCATCACGAATTTTCTTCGTCCTCATCCAAGTTCCTGTGCTCTGATAAAACATCCTTCGTTAACCGGACTAGACCAAGCCAGGATCAACACATACTCGGAAGGAACCTTCATCCATGATGGTGCTCCTTCACCCTTATTTTGCCTTTGGCTGATCTATCCTGAATCGGAACGTTCCAGGACCATCCGTTACACAACGTTCCTCTTCAGTCCACAAATCTAGAACATGCACTCACGGACCGTATCATTTGAGCTTCTCAACATCAGGCTCAACTTCCCCACTCGACACGCCTTCATCAGCCCACTGTCATTCACACCTTCTGGACTGGATTCCAAGCTCTTCGCCATCCTCCTAACAGATACCGTTGGGCCTGAATCACGGATAGCTATACCAATTTTTTCCAGCGCCCATCTACATCAACCAAGAAATAACGCCACAACAGTCTGAAATGCTCCTTTGCATCATAAACTACAGTTGCTTCCGCTTCAGCCTGCTGTCCTTCACCTACCATCATCACAGCTAATTCGGAATCTTCAAACTTCTTCATTCCATTGCAGATAGCCTTTGCGCATTGAATCTGCTGAGACTAGTCACAGATAGCGGCAACACATTAAAATCTGACGAAAGACTGTCTCAATGGGATCTCGGCTCATGCCCTAGGAATCCGTCATGTGGTGTCCACCACCACAGATTGACGAGGTGAACTTCAAATTTTGAAAAATCACAGGAGGAGAACACCCCTAATCGATCAGCTGTCCCACACTGACAAAAACACGGCTGCTTCGGATCGTCATCTTTTGCTGCCTGCTGTCCATGACCAACACTGGTTGCAGCACCTTTGAACTTTCATCTTATGCTGCCCACTGCTCCCTATCAACCATTTTCCGCACTCCAGCGCACAGTCCTCCTTCACCACCTGCTGTCCTAGCGAACAAAACTTGCAGTTAATTGGGACTCCCATCCTTCGCTGCCTGCTGCCCCTAGACGGCATTCGTTGCAGCTCTTTTGGGCCTTCATCCTTCGCAGCTGTCACCCCTCGCCAACATTCATTGCAACCTCTTTCATCGCTGCTCCTTGGACCCTCACAATTCACTGCTTGCTGTCCATCGCCAACATCCTGTTTCGAGCTTCAGCAAGACACCATCAGTTTCCAGAGACCATCGTCCTGCTCTGCTGAAAGCCCCTGACTGATTACGTTCACAACTCTGCAACAGGTCATCCAACGTTGCCTGTTGACCTCATCGACTGGCATTGCAATTTTCTACCGCAAGTCGTTTCAAGCTAACTATCCTTCAGTCATTAATCTACCAACTCCACTGCTCGGCTCAACACGATTCAAAAGCCTTTCCCAAAACAGCCACACCATGACCACTGCTCAGCAGCTCCGCTTCTATCCGGATTCATCTGCCTTCTGTCCTTCACTTACTACCTACCTCCCGAGGACCTTAACAGGGCAATCCAGATAATTGCCAGTCGTCGGAAGGTCTGCAACATTACAGTTCTTCGACGATTGTCATTTGTAACTCACCCAATATGCGACATCACGAGACGCCCACCTTGGTAAAACCTTGTTTTTAAGGGAACTGCCGCTGCAGAACAATCCCAATTTGTGAGTCTGCACAACATATCCATTACAACAACCTTCCACCTTCATGGTTTTGATCCCACCAAGACACTGAACTTTCATCAAAAACTACACCAATGAAACTTCACCAGAACTCGGGTAACCTTCCCCTTAACCTCACAGTCTAACTTTGTCTGGGTATCGTTACACTGAGTTCCCAAGAAGGTCGCCAGCTCGTAAATTTTTTTTCTACCATGAAATGTAAAAAAACAAAACTTGACTCAAGTGGCCCCCCCAGCCAGTTGGCCCACCGGCCAACGGCCGTTGGGGCAATGTTGCCAGTCCGCCCCTGGATTCACTGGCACTAAAACACACTTCAATCCACATTTATCCTGCCAAAATTATCGACAGTGCGACGGTGTGACTCGCTTGTGCCCTGTGTGCATTAACATCTCTCCCAGTTGGAGTCTCGTAAAACGACAGTTGGGGTTTCGTAAATGGGCCACCCGGTACGAACGGCAATGAGCCGCAAGACAGACGGAATCAGCTGCCTCCACGTCTTCTTCATCTACTTCGATTCCAGTACACCAGCTCCCTGTCATTCCTACCTCGGCCCCCACTGACGTTGTGCCTCCCACTATTGTTGTGCCTTCTTCGCAGACTGATGACCTTCCTCGTTCCGAACCCTCTACCAAGGCTGCCCCTTCAGTATCATTTCGGCATTCCTCACTTCCGATGACGCAAGTAACCTCCGGCACATCTCGTGCTTGTATTAAAGTTGCCCGTTCCCATCCGCCCTCCTGCCTCGTTCCCAACAGACCTACACGCGACTCCTACAGTTCCGGCTACACCTGTAAAGGTAGGATGACAAAAATCCTGATTGATTAGGAGAACCGGCACCAACGATCAAAAACTCGTGGACTCAAATTTTTTTTTTCTTAGCGCTAGGCCTTTCACGAAAAATTCTACCTTCGTCCAAAAACGGCAAGAACTACTATTTTTTTTTTTTAAATTAAAAAAATTATTTTCTTTGAGCCTTAAGTCAGCCGAAGCAACTTAATGCTTGTATGGCTGAACCGGCTCAATTTTGAACATTACCCGACTTTTAGAGAAGAAGAAATATCTGGTAAAGGGAGGTGCCAACCCGGGGATTCGATCCGGGAAACCTCTGATCATCGTAGGGGCCGAAAGATTGTCCAGAATTGACCAGAATAGTCCCCATAGCCGCTGAAGGAGCATGGTAGCCTCTCACGCTACCCTAGCCGGCAGTCCTGGCGGGGACTTTGTCAAGGTCCCCTTTCCAGGGGTTCGACCAGATCCGCAAACCTCCAGCAACCAGGCTGAGCTCTCTCACAACTCAGCCACGATGACCACCGGACATTTTAGTGTTATATCTTGTATTTATTTCAGAGCTCCAACCATAGTAAACCTCATCCCAATGTACAGTCAAAGCCTTTTCCTTCTATTAACAGTTTATTTACTTAATTTTGAGCAACGAATTCGTCTCTCCCCCCCCCCTTCCTTCAATAGTTGCGATGCATAACATCATAGTTTGGACTGTTGGGTTTCAATCAACTCATCAATGGCTTCCAGAACACCCCAAAACCTAAACGACTCCAACGGTCCTGGATTCAACCACCCGGAGCTCAGAAGCTCCAGCCAATCAGTGAAAACCCCATAGTCTCTCCTTTCTAAGGCCAATTCAGATCGTTAGAGTTCCCTTTAAAACCCTCACGTGGTGCAGCTTGGCTCAGGAGAAAGCACAAAATTCCCTACTCCAAGGCTGCCTGCCTCTCTTGCCCCCCAAACGTGTAGATGTCGCGGACATCCGCCCTCTCCCTCCCCCTTATATACCACCGGCCCCGCAGTCCCATCCGCAGCATAGCTTAAGATCTCGAAGGCTAGAGGTTACTACGACGGTCGGAGGAGAGATGTCTTGCCAATCCGAAAGTTGCCATGCCGGGCAAGGTAGTAGTTCATAGGTAACTAGTTTAAACTTGAATTTTAATTTTGGAATATTATTTCTAATTTTAGTCTTAAATTTAAACTTAACTTCTAGCATTTGAAAATTATGGGTAGCCAACAGCCATCGGTATTTCTGGTTAGGACTCCCATAACTTACGGGTTTAAGGTCCCCTTCCTAAAAACTGGCTTTATTTTCTTATTTATGGAAACTCGCTGTGTTTCCTAAATAATCTAAAGATCACCAAGATCTAGCGTGTATTATGGTTGAAGCAGAGTCTTTCAAATGGTTGTATCCATATAATACTAATCTTGATTCACTGTGATAGTTGAGTGATTTTAGTGCAAGGGTTGCTAATTTCTTTCAAGGACTATTTTACTTAATGTAAGGATCATTTTGTAACTTAGAGAGTTGTGATAACTCAAGTTGACTTTTCTAGTCGAAATTTTGGTAACTGAACTTAATTTTAGTTCCCCTGCCGATTTTATTGTAAAATCCGAAAGTGCTTTTAAATGCAAATCTTCTTGTAAACTAAACTAGTTAACAAATGTAAATTGTTGATCTCACATGTCTTATTAAAATACAAAAGAGTTGTTTTAAACGACAGTTTGGCTTCCTAGTCTGATTTAATTTGCAGAGTTAAATAACTAAAAATCATTTTTATTTAAACGCCGGGTAGGCAATTAAATGCACACCCATCGTGGTGGCAGCGAACCGTGATTAGATAGTGCTAAACTTTGTAATTAGGACTTAGACGCTCTACTCCTAACCATGCAGTAGACACTGCTATGCTGTTTTTTCCGCAAAAGTCAATAAGATTACTACTAACTTAACCGCAACTAAACCAGATGTCGGTGCCAGACAGTAAGCACCTGAAGACCCTGTAAGCACCGCTACACACCGCCCGTAGTATCTGCACCATGTGTCGACGTCTCACTGCTTCCTGATTTAACCAGGCGAATTTCGCCGTCCTCTACGCCACCGACCTCGGTGCCTGCACCTTTCCCCTCCGCGTCCACATTACGATCGGCCCTGACCCGCGGTCTTCAACTCTCGGTCCGCGACATGGAAGAGGTAGATGCAAACATTCGCTTCGTTTTATCAGTAGCAGAAGGATTTTCTAACGAACTCACAACTCTTCGGGCCGAGAATGCGGCTCTCCGTGCAACTGCGGCTTCCGCTACTCAACTACAAGAAACTTCCCGCCTCTTGCAGGCTACCAATAATGATCTCTCCCAGACTCTTTCTCAGCTCCAACATCGTCATCGGGCGCTAAGGGTCAATCACGCCCTTGTCCGGAACAAGATTAAGATGTTATCTCCACTACCGTCGTCGCCTCCTTGGCACGCTTAATACGGTGGCAGGTCACACACTCGTCGTCCTCGTGGAACGGCAACTGGGCCTCAACGCCGTTCCCCAACTCTTCCGCCCTTTGCGCCTCCCCAGGATCTACCTCTGTCGCTGCACTACATCAGAATGCGGCATCTCCGCTCCCTTCTCCATTTTACGATCCTCTGCAACTGCTTCAAAGTCTTAGACCCCGAAGTGTACACCTCCCACTTGCGTTCCTGCTTCCGTTCCTTCTGATCCTTGTCCTCTCCTTTCAACATGGACCAAAGCAGCAGCTTCACCGGACTGCCAGCTCCTCTCTACCTATTCTGTCTGGCAGTACGACGACGCTCCAACTTTCCTTCCAGCATTCTACGGAATATCTCAGTATTCCACGAACTCTACTAGAGACCTCCCTTGCTCCCCTTGCCGTCGCTGAGCTAAAAGGGTCGCCCTGGGATTCCGGAAACTACAATAGTTTAATTCTTCTGACGTTCCTCCTTCATTCCGGCCGTGAGTGGTCCTACTTCCGCAATCCTCCTTCGGAAAGTCGACCTACGATTCCTCGCTGCTACCCTCCTTCATTCTGGACTCCTCTTTCCTCCATTCAAAAAGAGGAAGAAGAAGAAGACAGGGGTCGCTGCCAACCTATAAAAACCTATAAAACCTATAAAAACCTATATTTTAATTCTGGCTCTATATTTTTGACAAAATAACCTATAAAACCTATAATAACCAATTTTTTAAAAGTTGGTTCTGGAGCGATGAGTTTTTGAATTGCAATCTCATCGTTTTAGTTATTAAACGAAATCGATCGACTGACTACAGCGCAATGTCCTGCGAGGTTACCTTTTCATTGAGTCGGAGCGCATAAATCTGAAAACTTGGTTATCGGCAGTGTACTCTTAAAAACCACACATTCCCGGGAAAAGGTAATTGAGGATGAGTCGCAAAAGAAAAAAATAAATCACTACTTATTATCGTTAGTATTTTATAATTACAGTCTTAGTTTAATAATACCTCGTGATGTAATCCTGTCTTGCAGTTTTAACAGCATTACGGTTATTGAAACATATTCCTGATAGCGGTGCACCTTTCAGATATCAACTACAAGCTTGTCTTGACAACACGCGGTTTGCTCCGTACAGTAAGTAGGTTGAGAAAAATGATCGTTCTGAAGAATTCAAGGTTTTCCATGCAATTTTGAATAATTTCAAGATAGTTTTAATTGAATAAGGATTTTGTGGGCTGTCAATGAGAGGTATTACATTAAAAGAGTTTATTTGAACGTTGGCACGTGATTTCGGCCCTTTTGTGTTTCATGCTGCGGTGATTCACGTTAAAGGAGCGTCTTTCATTGAAATTTTGTTTACTTTCTGGTTGATGCTATAACGGTAATGTGAACACAGAGGATATTTCATGAACTCCTATAACCCCAAATTTGTTTTGCTAGTGCGGGGCTACAAGGAAAGGGGGAGGGGGAGGTGAAGCTGGGAACCCCCTATAACTGGATAGCTGATTTAAAATTAAGTGTCACTAACCCTTTGTTTCACTATTTCCATTGTACTAGTACACGCAAGTTATCTTATGCAAGCCTGACGTTTAATTAAATAGCCTGTAGGGACGGATCGTTATTTGTTATGAGGAGGTTGAGGACCAAGACAGGCTGAAGAGAGGAAATGATAGGTGGGTTTCGTAGATTTTTCAAGCTTTCCAGTGGGTAGGGGCGTGAGCGGGTCACACCTTTTTTAGCCCTGTGAAGGTAGGATCACGAGTAAAAATAACTACTGGCCAAAATGGGGAAAAATACAATTCTGAAATTCAAAGATGTCACTTTCAGCAGTCATCATTTCTTCCATAAAAAGAAAGAATATGATTACAAATTTTATTACCATTTCTTGCCGCTAGATGACTTTGTTAACGGTGTTTTAAATCATGTAATTTGTATTTTTTTTTCCTAAAAAGGTATTTGATAATTTAAAAAAAAGACAAAAGGAGTTAGTTAAACTAACCACACTCACTGTGAACTCGTGAAACTAAACTACTCAGTAAGACTGGGGGAAAGCGCCTGTTTTAATCTGTTTTAGTCTTCTGTACAGCCGTACCGGCTGAGAAGACTATTGCAACGACTTTGTCCGTCCGTCCGTCGCTTTTTTCAACTTCGCAACGGTACCAGAAATTGACGACCACTGTTTCGCGATTCAGTGTCAAAAGTTAGTTAAATAACATGGCAAATTAAAACATCGTTGCCTCCTTATAGCTAATAGACTTCTTTGACGTAACTAAATTAAATAATAACATTTCATCGTCAAATTGAAATCCTAAAGATTTGTGTTAACGCAGCCGTAAAAACAAAAACATTTTAGCTTCGTTTAAAAGAGTCTTGTCGCATTGTTGCATGAATGAATAGGCTTACGATCGAACCAAATTCTCCATTAGGCCTATCTGCTACTTATGAAACTAAAACTGCCCTTAAAAAAATTAGGCCTAAAAAATGAAAATTAGATCTAAAATCACGTTACCATGGCAACGTCAATAGCTGCTACGAGTCGCTGCTGCAGCGTTTCTCCTGTCCCTTCCCTACTACCACTGATCTATATTAGGCTACGTTGCGCATTACGTTGTAACACTGTAATTGTGTGTGCGGAGGCATATCGTGTTGCAAAAATGAATAAGCTTACTGTATACCATCCAAATCCCGTTAGTTGCTACTTACGAAATTAAAGTTGTAAATTAGGCCTAAACGCTGACAATGCCTAAAACGTAAAATTAGCTTAAAAGCTAACACACTTGTAACGGGCAATTCTGATGGTTACTGTTTTTAGATTACATAATAGAGATAGCTGTTGTAGTGCATGACAGAGGTGTGCGCCTCAACATTGGAAGTGGAGGAACTGTACGGAAGAGCAATGCGACTAGATAGTCGCTGTAGCCCCTTGTTTATACTGTGATTTGGCTTGAGTTTTTAGTTAAACTGCTTAACAACGGCATGTAGTCACTATAAATAGTACTAAATTTGGTAAATCTCAACTTCATTCGTTTTATTGTATGAAATGCAAAGGATTTTAATTATTCTTTTTGTATTTACTAGAGTTGATAAATATGTAGGTTTATCTGTACGCTTATGTACATCATTAATAACATACTATGTGCGTGCGTATTCCTCTACTCCTCTTGAACTAAAGCACCTACAAAGATGAGAAAACCACCAAATGAAAGATAATTAAATTGCACTTCCGTTAGGCTTAATTTCATTGCAGAAACTTGACCCCCAAATATGCTAAAATCTGCTCTGAAGACGTCAAAGTTCGATCAGCCAAACTAACCAGAAAGAAATCAACTAAACTACATGATGAGTGAATTGACGCCAATAGAGTGAACAAATCAAAGCTAGTTATTGTAATAAACAAGAGTAAAGCATCTTATTTGCCCTTTAAGCGCTGAATGAAATAAACGGGGAAAAAAACCTATAAAAGCCTATATATTTGCTGAAAATAACCTTTAAAAAAACCTATATTTTAAATTTTACAACCTATTTTCTAACCTATATTTTTAAATTTGAGGTCTGCGAGGCCTGAGAAGACATACATTACACTTTAAATCCACTCAAACTTACACCGTTCTGTGCTTCCGTTTCGAATGTTTTTATTATGCTCCATGCACCAAAAAAAAAAAAAGCAACGTAAGAAAACGTGTGAGAAAGTTCCCCCCCTTCCTTTCTTTCTTTCTCACACTTTTTCTTACCGTAATCCACCTGACTAACACGTCCTGTGCGTCCAGTTCCTGCATATTTTCTCCGCCACGCACGTTCTTGACTGATCCTTAATAATCCACTCACCCTTCAAGTATCCACCAGCAACTGTCCTCACTGCAATTACCGGCTACCATTCCTGATGTTGTCGCCTGTTGGATCACCGATTCCGGCTACCGTTCGTAGTTCTCGTGGACCATCATTCTGCCGCCTCTGCTACCGTTCGTGTTCCTGCTTCACCATTCCTGCCCTTTACCGTGTTAAGCCTGTTCCTCCGTCCGCTTCATAATAAGGTAGGCAGGAGTTTTTCATTTTTGTTAAATCTATACCTTGGGTCCCGTGATGTTGACTCTTACTTACCCCTCATGCCTCATGTTCCTTGTTCTTTGTTCCTTCCCTTGGGAGTGTGACTCCCGAGGACCAGCTTGGGGTAAATTTGGTTGTCTTCAGCAGGATACTTTCCGTGGGGTCGTCGGCTCGCAACGCTTGTCATGAACCTACACTCCTCCTAGGTGACGAAGTCTGCTATTTGAAAAATAGGTAATGTATATTTTCGTCGGCTATAAAAAGGCTAAAAGACGTGGGCCTGCACCTGGTTGATTTTAGTTTTTATTGCCTATACGAAAATATACATTACCTTCTCCCGCCCTGCCTCCCCTTTGATGCTTTCCGCTGCGTTCCGTATATTTAGGCGAACCCAGTTCCAGACATGCGCAGTGAGTTACGAACCCGGCAGGGAAGACAACTTTCGTTCTGGGGAATAAGAGCTCCAAAAGGGGAAGCTGCTATTTGAAAAATAGGTAATGTGTAGTATATTTTCGTATAGGTAATAAAGACTAAAATCAACCAGGTGCAGGCCCTGGTATTTACATACATACATCTATATATATATTTCGCTTATGAGCAGACTTAATGATGATGAGGGATCATGACGTTCGGCCAGAAGCGAACAGGCTTTGCATTCCAGCGTAGGGAGGAGTTGGGGGAGGGGGCAGGTTGCGGTGGAGGGCGTACATGTCAGCTCGTACATACATAATACGTACACAGGGTGATGGAAAAGCCTACTACAATTCCAAATCTACCTAAAGGAGAACCACGAAAATATACATACATATAAAATGGGTCGGGGGACACACAGTGATGGTAGTTTAAATGACCTTGGAATGGTCCTTCAAGGTCATCACAATGTTAAACTTCACATCGTAGAATATTGGTAAATTGGACAGTTGTAGAGAACCGGCATTGCCAAAGCAGAAAACAGAATGAAAATCGGGCCATTAGGGTAGGAGTTATGCTTCAGACATGTTAGTCTTATCAAATACTGCATGGCTTCAGGTGTCTATAGGGATACGCACGCACGCACTCACTTGGTGTGAGGATTCATGTAGGTTCTTAAGGGGTTTATTTGCTTGGCGAAGGTGTTGGATCGCTAAACATTCAAGTGCTTGGAGGTGTGAGTCTCGCATGGTGTTCGACTTGAGGAGCACTTGTGTGTTATTCCAAACTATGGCATGTTTGGCACTAATGGAACAAGAGGCTACACCGTTCTTTCTGTCTTCCCTGTTGACTATTAGCTGATGTTCAGAAGCTCTCTGGCAAATCCGTGTTTTCGTCTCTCGCACGTAAAGCGATCCACAGTCCTTGCAGGGTATGGCGTATTGCTGAGAGTGGGAGGGTAGTCTTCGAAACGGGGGGTTCTTTAACTTGGGGACTTTAGGTGATTTGGATGGATTGGAGCACCTGAGGAAGAGGATGGTCGGCCTTTTTGCATTTGTATCTGGTGTAGTAGCAGTGCTGATCATCTTGGCTGGCTGTAGTCTCACTAGAAGTGGATGGAGCACTCACAAGGTAATCGTGTGATTTCATCCTACCTATTTTGGCTTCTTTGTTTGTTTCCGCGTAGCCAGCAGATAGGCGAGGTTTTCCCCGAAGCATGGATCTCAAATTTGGAGATAAAGCACTGGATCGCATTCTTATCGAGGGCTCTCTTCATGTTCTCTTTCCGCCGAGGAAGGTAAGTAATAACCTCAAGTAGGGCGCCAATTGAAGGACAAGGGTCCACATGCCAAAAATTTCAACTTTTTGGCATGCGAAATAGCTTTGTTGACATCTTTGGCCGGGTTACCCACCTAGTGGAATTTGTGAGATGAGTTGGGCCATCGAGTGATGGAGTGGAACGGGATTATGCGGTCCGTTTGAAAAGGCTTTGTATAGAGTTCCCAGTGCAGCTTACGTCAAGGGCGGATCCAAGGGATGGGCCGAGGGGGTTGCGGCCCCCTCCAAGGCAAATAAACTCGGAAAAACTGCTGAAATTGTTAAAAAAAAAGTAGTCAATTACGACAAAAATGAACGAAAAAGTAGAAAAATCATCCTGCGGCCCCCTCCAAGGATTCGTTCTGGATCCGCCCTTGGCTAACGTCTCGAGTCAGTGACCAGCACATCCAGAAAAGGAACGCTTCTTTGATCTTCTATTTCCACGGTGAAGCTAAGGATGGCGTTCCAGCCATTAAGGATATCTGACGAGAAGGGTTAAGTACAGGTCCTTGAGAAGACAAGACGCGAAGAGACATTTTGCACAAATTTCTCGAACTGGATTACCTGCCTAAAGATGTCAAAAAAGCTACGTTGCATGCCAAAAAGTGGAAAGTAAACCCTGACCCTCATCCTCGTGTTCCAACCTCATTGAAGTTATTAATTACCTTCCTGGGAAGAAAGAGAACGTGAAGAGGACCCTCAATAAGAATGGGATCGGGTGTTTTTTCCGCAATCCTCCAAATTTGAGATCCGTGCTGCAGGGGGAACTTTCCCACCTACCTGTTGATGCGGACACAAACAACGAAGCTGAAGTAGATAGGACGTGACACACTCCACCACCTTGAGTAGTCCTTCCACTTCTACTGATCCCATGGCTAGCCAAGATCATCATCATCACTACAACACCAGTTCCAAACACTAGAAGGCATACCCCCCCCCCCCCCAATCTTCCTCAGGTGTTCCGATCCCTTCGAACCACTCATACTCCGGAAGTCTTCGTAGGCCTATCCACAAACCGGAGAAAACTTCTAGTTCCTCCATCAGATGAGGGCAGAGAGAGGGAGCCGCCTTTCTACAGCACTGGGTAGAATGTACTGCATCATGTCTCTCTCTCTAGATGAGTGCGCCTTGTTGTTTTGTGCTTGAAGAAGAAGGTGGAAGACTGATACGCCAAGTATAAATCCACTGAAAATTCGCCGCTACACCTAGAAGTGTGGAACTTGACATTTGATTTAGTGTGAGTCTGTTGTGCAACATAAGCGATAGGACTGCACCTGAAGCTAGTTAGTGCACAGTTCTTGCGTTTAAAAAGCTATCTGCTGTCTTAATTCTGGAATTGGGTTAGAATACTGTGGCACTTGTATTTTGACGGCCGCACTCAGTGGTTTAAACTTAGGAGTTGCATAAATTATTGGTTCTCCTCGCCTACATCTTTTACTGTCTACGATCAGCTGCCTGAAGGGTTGTTACACTTGGTGTTGGTTGTTACCCAGAAAGCCTCCTTTAGAAATTGACGTGGAAGTTATTGGAGTTGAACGTGAGGTGGAACATAAGTAGGCATTAGGTTAACCACGGCTGTGGTACCAAATGCCCATCAGGGGGAAGTGACGCCATCAAAGGAACGACCCAGTGGCTTATCAACGGTTTGAGTTCACCATCATACCATGCTGACCCCACCGGTTATCGTCTGACCACTGAAGTTTGGCGTCATCGGGTCCAGGAAATAATCGCATGGGTGGCAATGTGGGAATACCGTGTTCGGAGGCTTAGACTTGGCCAGTGCCCCATCCAGGCATTTTGGTTTAACTTAGGAGCTGCAGCGGAAACGATGTGGTGGGGTTGCTGTTGTTGGATGCACTTTAATTTTGGGTGTATTTGAAAAATACCAGCTTGGACCAATGTGGGTCTAATTTCTGAAAGATTAGTGGACACGGGAAGAGGTAGCCCTACTTGCTTTGCAGAGAATTTGGTTTAGAGCCATGAGACCAGCAATGCAGCACCAACTTGTTTCGGAGAAATGCCCGTTATGAGGGTAGTGGCTTCACGGTCTCAAAACTTTCTCCTGATTTTTCGATAAGGTGATCGCAGGATGTTTCAGAAAGGACTAAGAGGCCTTTTCGTCCCAGCTTTTCATTCCCCAGGTTCTTAGTGTGTCCTATGGGTTTCAGAGTATTCACCAGCCGCTTCCTGCAGAACAGACTGCGGCTAGTTCTGCAGGCGAATAAAAGAGACAGGCGAATCTTGTGTATGGTAAAATAATGAGACAGGTCAATCACGGGAGGATCAGTGGCTCACATTTCAGTTAACAGACAATTTGGCCTGGTGAATATGTGATGGCATCCAAGAGGCAGCAGGATGCATATAGCAGCATTGAACCATTTAGATTGCCCTCCGGTGGTGTATACAGATGAACTAGGAACTTTGGCTTCATCATATACGTGTGTGTCAGGTAAACCATTGGGTGGAATGATGGCCTATGTCTCAATTAAATAATCTTTCCTTACTCACTATCTGGAGGTAGGGGGGCCGGGATTGGGGTTGGTGGAGTAATAGGAGAGAGAAGTAAAACACGAGTGTCTGGACCTTCACACCATATTAAAGGACTCTTCAGGACCAGTGTAAAGGTGACGGTTTTCCCCGTGAAACGTGCTACGTGGATTCGTGAGATATTCAGGAGGGCATATTAGGGTGCTCCAGTTCATATCGACCGTCCCATCTCCTTTTGAGCACGCACATTCAGAGCACAGGCTTTGCTCTGTTCCTGCGCCACGGGGGTACCTCAAGACGAGATCATGATGGCTTGTTTGTGGCACAATAAAATGGCCTTCATCAGCTACCACCTGCAAAACATCAGTAATGCTGGTGGAGGTGCAGCCTGTGGGGAGCATGTGATGATTGGAAGTTGTGTTGTGAAGAAGTGATGTGGCCTGGTTGCCAAGGCAGTTGGATGAAAGCTTTGCATAAGGTGGCATACTGTGTACTGTGAGATTACAGGTATCATCTCTGCAAATAGATTCTGGTTTTGCTTGACCCACCTCCTATTGGACAAAGTCGGCCAATAACTAAAGTGAAGTATTTTTGAATGAAAGTGGAAACCAAATTTGAAGAATAAAATTAGTTTTACTTATCTTAAAATACTTCCCTTAGGTAAACCAACCCACCGCCCCCGTTCTTGCAGAACCGGATAGTTCGCCAAACGAAAGTGGAGGATTGGTGGCAATGCCTGCTGGAATGTGCACAGGTATGCCCCATGATGGGGAGCTAAGTAAGCTTTAAGTTTAAAGTTTTGCACATGGAGCATTAAATAAACGATTTAAGCCAATAACTAAAGGTAAGTATTTTAGGATAAGTAAAAACTAATTTGACAACAGACACCTCCTGACAGGCGAAAAATTGTAAGGCAAAGTGTTTTCTCTTTTCTTCTTATTGTTTTTTTTTTTATTACCAGGGGAGTGCCTGTTGTAAATCTCCTTCAATCACAAAATAATTACGTCACTACGTAAACACTAGTTTTATCTTTAAAACTCTGTTTCTATGCCTTGAAAATATACATTACCTGGTATTTTTGCATTCTCCTGCTCCCATGCTGCATTATCTAGAGATTAAAGACTTTGGAGCATTACCAGCGCCGTACCTACTGCGTATCTGATCTCTATGCAGCCTCCTTGGTATTAAGCAGAGCCGGCGTCCGTAATTCCATCTTTTCTTTTCTAGCCTCTGACCACGTCAAATCTGCTATTCCTTCGTTATTTGCGGTCGCCATGCCACGTGCCAAGGGTACACTACGGGAACCGGTGGCCCGGTCTTCCCCTCCGGTCGCGGTCCCTGAGGCTTCTTTGGTTGACCCACCACTACCTGTGTTCTATACTATTTCGGCAGCCTGTCCCCGGGACTCTGCAGTCTATGGTCCCCTGTGCGGACCCTTCATCTACAGTCCCCACTTCACCTATCGGTTGCACTCAAGACACAGTTACCACGTCTTCACTTCAATGCGGCCAACTACAACAGACCATCGACCTCTCAAGCTTGCAACAAGACCTGCTCACCGCTAAAGAACGGTACAACCGTTAGAAATTTCAAGTGAAGGCTCGACGGACTGCTGCTCGGTGAGCGCTCCACCATTCCGACGCTCCCCTGGACCTTTCCTCTCCTTCTTCTCGAGCCTCCTCAGCTTCTAACCAACGGTCCCACGGACAATATGATGGTTCCTTACCCAAGTAAACAGTGCACGCTCTCATGGATTCGGTTCTCCGCTCGTTCAGCCGCAAGCGACCGGTTGCCCCTTCTCGGGACACCGATGCCTGGGTTGCTTCCACAGTCAAGAAGCCTAAGCTCTTTCAAGACAACGCCGGTCCCTGTCAGACGCCTCCGCTTGTGTCTCAACCGGTCCCTTCCTGCCCTTCCACCAGACTCTGAAGGCTCGGCATCGGTCACCAGCATTCACAAACTATTGGAACCCGCCATCCCGTCATGCACATTTCGAAAATGCTTTCCCTGATGACGCGGACCCATCCGAGATCCCCCTACCTGAACTCCTCAAGACCGTCGAGAACATAATTCCGGACTGCTTTTTTTTACAAGCCTTCTGCGGACGCACCTGATCTCAGCAAGAACAGGGGTATGTTTCCGCTGGTTTTGGTTTTGGCCTGCGTGACCGACTTCCACGTCAACAACCGGTCCTGGGACAATCAACTGCCCTGTTCACGACACTTCTTCGCACCGGAGGTTCTCTTCCATGGAACGGTACACCCTTGGAACTTGATACCAAACCTCCACCACCTTATCCCGGTCGTGAATCGTCTTTCTTCCAATCTACTGGGGAGGGGACCGCCTATCGTAAGGCCTTTGACACTTATCTCAAGTCAGAATTCCTTACAGCCGATCTGAAAATGGACTTGGGTACATCTCTTTTTCATTCCCGTTGAGTCACGGTCTCCGCTGACAATGACAATGACCGTCTTCTCCGTCTCGGTCTCCGCGCGGCTCCTCAGGCCGACGTACGTGCTCAACACTGCAGCTAATGCGTTATGCGAAAAGCTGCCTATGGATCCACCACCGGACCACACCAGGGATGTTGCCTTACTCATTAACCAGGTCTTCCGCAAGGCCTGCTTTGCTACCTATCACTCAATGAACTGGCTTACTCGGGTGCTCTGTTGCTCTGTACTTTGTTGCTGCGTGAGGCCGTTCTCAACACGACTGCCAACCTTCATGACTCTTATCAGACACAACCTTCGGAGCAGCTTCTGCACGAGTCCGATAAACTGTTTCGCGGTCTCATCCCTAAACTTTCACCACATTTAAATATTACTTGCAAATCAAAGCCGCTACCGAAGCCCACTTGTTCGAAACATGGTCCTGGCGACAACGACAGATGGACTTCTCAACTTTCGGTCCATACGGAGGAGCATCGCTATTTCTCTCCTCGACAGGATCGGCAGCCCTTTCCATCCAAGACCACAGGATGCGGGCGCGGGCATCCTCACGGTCACAGTGCAACCCCGGATAGACGATTCCGACACACCTCTCCATGCCACCGTTGACATTCGTGTCCACTCCTTCCCAATGGGGGGCAGCTCCGACACTACCTACCGGCTTGGCAAGCGGTCACCCAAGACCAAGTCATTCTCAAGATAGTTTATTTCGGTTTTCGTCCAACCTTCCTGTCTCCTCCTCCCTTACAGTCCCCCATTGGACAATGGCACCGCCTCCGATTATGCAGCTTACTGCCGAAATAGCGGATATTCTCTCCAAGCGTGCGATCCATGTTGCTTCCAATCCGGAGCAACCGGGGTTCTACAGCCTTATTTTTCTGTGCCCAAAAAGATGGGAGACTTCCGTCTTATTTTCAATCTCTGACCCCTGAATCAGTTTATCGACAACCCTCATTTCCAGATGGAAACCATGGAGTTTATACGCGCCTCGCTGTTACCAAACGATTGGACAATTTCTATAGATCTTGCAGACGCATATGTACATCCCTCTTCATGACAGTGTCCAGCACCTCTTCCGATTTATTTATGACGGCACAGTTTACAAGTTTCAGTGCCTTCCTTTCAGACTCGACACTGCCCCTCGAGTTTTTTACTACAGTTCGCAACCCGGTCCTTGTCTATCTTCATCAACATCATATCCGTGCAGACACCTATTTCGACGATTGGCTTCTTCCCCATCGATATGTTCCTCAACTACTCTTTAACAGGGATTTCATGTTACGACTGCTGCACAGTGTAGGTTTCAGCGTCAACCTCCCGAAATTGCAGCTGACTCCAACCCAGTCTTTCTAGTTTCTCGGTGCACACTTCGACCTTCTTCATGCGATTGTCATGCCGTCTCCCAACTGCATCATGACCGTCCTGACAGGGATTTGGAACTTTTTGCAGCAACGAGACTACACTCTTCAAGACCTCAACTCTCTCATCGATACCTTGGACCTCTCACTCTGCTCGTTCCGTACTGTCGCTGGATGGTACGTCCCTTACATCATTTTCGAATCGACGAATGGACTACAGCTACCTCTCTTCATCGTTGTCTCACGGCAACGTTGTCTCCGTTCTCAATGTTCCTATGATGGATGGATGTTTCCCAGCTCACGGCTACAGTCCCCCTCGCGTGCCAACCCCTCACCTTCACTTCTTCACAGATGCCTCGCTTCACGGGTGGGGCGCTCACATCAGCAACCGGGTGACCGGAGGGACATGGCCACCAGGCACCATGGATCACATCAACCTATTGGAACTTCGTGCAGTTTTTCTCTCTCCAGTTTTTCCACCGCGACTGTCTCTTAGGGTGGTGCCAATTAATTGTTTAAACGGGTAATCGTCTTCTTGTTGATAAACGTTAGTAATTTTGTTTAATACAAATCGAACATCCTTTAAAATATTAATCAATTTTTTTTAAACCAATTTCTGAAAGCAATCGACAATACCACTGTGGTAGGTTAACTCCAGAAGGGCGGCGGTACCCGGTCGCGTTCTCTCCACAACGTCACCTTGGACATTTTTCATCTTTGCTGGTCGCTCAACACGGTCCTCCTGTCTCTACACTTTCCAGGCAACCTCAATGTGATAGCGGACTCCCTTTCCCGACGGTCTCCTCCAACCAGGAATGGGCACTTCGGAAATCCGTTTGCGAGAGTCTTTTCGCCTTATGGGGGCTACCAATAGTAGACCTGTTTGTCACAAGGTTCAATGCCAGACTTCCCCAATTCATCAGTCCGGTTCCCGACAACCAGGCTTGGACAGTGGATGCATTGACACTCGACTGGACGCACCTCTTCAGTTATCTATTTCCACCCTCGAAACTGCTACCTCTCGTGTTTCACCTGTGACCGCAGTCTCTCTGGTTACACGGGTGGCTTCTACCATCCGACTTCTTGAAGCAACAGGCATTTCTACGGAACAGGCCGTGTAATTTCAAGGGTTCACTGCAGACTTGTTAAATTCAAACTTCTTTACTTCCTCCTTAGACATAACACAATTTACAAAAAATAAACATTTAACAATCCGCACATGAATCGAGAAATTGTCCAACAAGACAGTTCGTGCATAGAGTTCTGTCCTTGTTGCGTTCTTGTTGGGAAAAACCACTCTTCGTGCCAAACCATCTTCAATATAAGGGCTAGTTCTCGCTACAAAATATGGAAACAGTTTCCGTAAAAGGAACGCACGTGTCTCGCACGTGAAATAATAACCAAAAACCCGGCATTCCAAAGTTGGCCAATGTTTCTTTTCATCGTTCGAGTAGAACACCATAATTAGCTCTAATTATAGTCATTAGGTAATTACGGTCAAGTCAGCAAGCAAGAGATGGCAACTTTACACCTCCAACCCAACGCTGTGATTCGTCCACAACAAATCACGGCAAGTGCAGGCCACTAGTGATGCATATCACCAGGAACGCTGTACAGAAGGCAAAGATGACTTCCAACCCTCTGAGCACAAACACATCACTGCACTTCGGCTGCACTGCACCAACACCAACACTGCACAACTGCTGCACGCCGCTGCACTCTTCTGCACATTTCTACACACCACTGCACTCCACAACACCACTCCACATCCACAACACGGCAACAGGACCATCTCAATACCAAACGGCCCCACTGACACACCAAATACGACACACCAATTTTACACTCTGCAGCACTCAGGAAACTCTCTCTTTAACGAGCAATCCATCCACTTATGCTTACAACACACCACAAGAAAGCCTTCAAAAAAACTTTCTTTTCGCTCCATCTCTTCTCTTGCCACCCTAAACACACCATACCACAAAATACCACACACAACAATCCACCTCCCTGGATCCAACTCAAAAGTACTGTTCACCACTGGAGAAAACACATTTTTGCCATGGCAAACCCCCCTACACTCAGCATTAGGGCGTTTGTCCCCCTTTCCCCAGCAAAAAAGTAAACATGCAACACATATCCAAACAATGCTAACAACAACACTGTAAACCTTGCATGTTAACAACAACAAGAAAACTTCGTCAGACACAGAATTCAACAACACTTTGGGAGAAGCAAGCACCCACTGCAGCTTGTGAAAAGCTTTCCCGCAACTGCTGCCCCCTCCCACTTTGTCTGGTGCCCCTTTGTTCACACTGACAGCTAAAGGCAATACTAACTTTGCACAGTTATTTAACATGTGCAAGCCATCACCAGTCAATCCTAACCTAGACTTGACTTTTTTCTTCGTGTTTATAACCAATAAAGCAGATTTTGCTTCCACTTTCACTCCAACTAGGCACCTACACTTTTCCTTTACCGTTGCAGACAGAGGGCCACTAATAGCTTCCTCGTTTACCTGTCTGCTCGTGACATTCCCAGGTTTTCCTCCTGAATCCCAAACCTGAGATCGCCTGTACAACTCTTTACCTTTCACTCCATTCTCTCCTTCCACTACCATGACATTGACTCCAACCTCATTACTAGTAGTAACCTGTGCAATCTCATCTTTCCATCTTTCCCTCATTATATCTGCGGTTTCCCTCTTTAACCTCACCTTACTTCCATATACTAACTCCGCAGGAGTAAAGTATGCCGCCTCACAAGAAGTAGACGTACTTGCAAATTTAGCTGGAGCTAAAACATCATTCCCTTTGTCAGGATACTCCAAATCCAAAGCCCTGCTACAGTCTTCCCTCGTTCCGTGCAACCTTCCTACAGCCTGAGACTGTGAATGATAATGCATACTAGTTACAAGGCCGATATTACACTCCTTCAAGAAACAAGCTGCCCATTCAGAAACAAACGGTTTTCCAACATTCGATATGAGTTCCACCGAGAACCCAACCCTTGAACAAATCAGTATGCTTTCATTTACGACTATGTGTGAGTTAGCCTCCCCGACAGCAACTGCTTCAGAATACCTAGTCACCCTATCACAAACCTCTAAGACATGCGTATTTCCGTCAGACGTCACTTTGAAAGGTTTTACGAAATCCACTTCCACCTTAATAAAAGGCTCTGCCACAACCGGAACTAAAATCATTTCATCCTCTCCCTTCCTCACACCTTTTCTATATTTCTTACAGATTTCACACCACTCTATCCAATTTTCACATTGTGCACACATTCTTGGCCCATGCAATACTTCTTGCAACCTGGCAATGTTCGTTTCCGTGCCCATGTGCCCAAAATAGGCATTAGCATGTGCCCTTCTTACCAGTTGCTCCGTAAGCATTTTAGGTACCACTACCTGGTCACCCGTCTTAGTGCCATTTGCTGCCGACCATTTCCTACTTAAGACATCATCCTTCCAAAAAAAAGATGTACCTTCAATGTCAGCTGCCACTCGACATCCCTCCAACCCAGGATCAAGCACCTGCCCTTGCTTTTAAACTTCAGCTTTAACAGCTGACAAGTCTTGAATTCCTGTTGTCAACAAACCTACATTTTCTTTCCCTGCAACCGTTTTACCAATTTCTGTACTCCTCACAGAGTCTGCCGCAACACTAGCTTGTTTATTGACTAAAACGTGTTGTGACTGGACAACTGTATCATTTTGTGCAAGCCCATTATCTTCGACCTTGTCACCAATTTCACTGCTTTCAGCAATTACATTATTTTCACTTGCAACATTTCGAACATTTTCCTCCGTTTCCTCATCTTCAACTTTAAAAAGACCATTCAATACATCACCATCAATAAATTGATCTACAGCCTGCTTTTCGTTACTTTTCTTCCCATTGATACCTGTTTTCGACCTAGCTATCGCAGTCCGTGTGTTGTTTACCTTTGTTTCAATTTTCTGTAGCTTTTCGTAAGACTTTTGGCTAAGCAGAAAGTCGTACGTTTCGTCCTTGAAAAATGGCGACACACCGCATTCCAGCATAATGTATCCATCTTCTGTAGCCAACTTTACCTTCGCCACAGGAAAGTCTGTCACGTTTTGACTTACAACTGACGACAAACCAACTCGTTTCCCTGTGAACGAACTAGGCTCTACTATTTTACTTGAAACCACATCCATAAATGCACCTGTATCCAGCAAATACTTACCAGGTTTTCCATTAATTGTACATTTCTTACATAACTGGCTTTCCACCGAGTGTGTACCACTTTTACCTTTAAAAGAGCTAACCTCCTTTCTACTATGTACACTAGGCAATTGAGTACATACATTTCCCACTGAGGCTTTGGTACCATTGTTGGGACAATCCCTTTTCAAATGCGAGCTCGAGCTACAAATGTAGCACTTACGTGGCTCGTCCGCCTTTAAAGGCGCTCTCCTACCAGACTGATTATTGTCGTTAGCTTGCGGCCTTGCTTGCGCATTGTAAGCCGAAGCTGTAGTACCATTGCTCGTACCATTATTACCTGAACCATTTCTAGTACTATTGCTATTGTTACCATTACCATTGTTACTGTTCCCATAGTTACTAGTACCATTACCATTGTTACTGTTCCCATAGTTACTAGTACCATTCCCTTGGTTGCCTCCATTGTTTGTTACCTTGACTACCTTGATAACCATTACCATTCCGATACCTGCCATAACCATTACCATTGTTAAAGCCTCTCTACGATGACTTCAAACTCTTTCGCTTCTTCCATTACCGGAATATGCCGAAATCTTCCTTCTCACACGACGAAGTGCAGCATTACCGCCCACTCTCGCTGATCGGAATGTTCCCCGTCCCTCGTCCAGTCGCAATCTTGTCTGCCAGCTCAGCTTTTCCGTCTCTTGACTCGTCTTTCTTGAACAGCAGGAAGCCCCTTTAATCTTCCTCCCACGATGGTTGCCGCCAAAGTCGAAATTCTGCCACGGAAAGTGAACCCACTGAGTTGGAGAAGCTCACCACTACCATCTAAGTTGACTTGACCGCCGACTTTCGATGCAGCTGTGTCCCTTTAACGTGAAAGTCCGGATGTAAGCTAAAACTGCTGGTTTCTCCGACGTGTAAGTCCAGCTTGACCGCTGTCACCAATGTATTTACTTTACACTTGGTGCAGACGCAATTTGCTTCACCACTGCCAATGTAGACACAAAGACAGCACCCTGACCGTTGAAACTCGAACAAATCGACATGAAATCCAGCTGCTTCCTCGACGTGAAAGTACGGCTACACCGCTGCCACCAATTTAATTTCAAGGGTTCACTGCAGACTTGTTAAATTCAAACTTCTTTACTTCCTCCTTAGACATAACGCAATTTACAAAAAATAAACATTTAACAATCCGCACATGAATCGAGAAATTGTCCAACAAGACAGTTCGTGCATAGAGTTCTGTCCTTGTTGCGTTCTAGTTGGGAAAAACCACTCTTCGCGCCAAACCATCTTCAATATAAGGGCTAGTTCTCGCTACAAAATATGGAAACAGTTTCCGTAAAAGGAACGCACGTGTCTCGCACGTGAAATAATAACCAAAAACCCGGCATTCCAAAGTTGGCCAATGTTTCTTTTCATCGTTCGAGTAGAACACCATAATTAGCTCTAATTATAGTCATTAGGTAATTACGGTCAAGTCAGCAAGCAAGAGATGGCAACTTCACAGCCTCTCGCATTGCCTCCGGAGAAGTTTGGGCCTCTACCAATAAAATCTGTCAGCCACCGGCAACAGTGGTTAAGGTGGTGTCTCGCACGGCAAGTCAATCCAGTCGGTCCCACTGTTCCTGAACTCTTGCGCATCTTAGATCACCTATTTCACAACGGCCTTCGTGGATCCACTATACTTGTTTACTGTTCCGCTCAGAACACCGTCTTTCGAGCCACGGGCAGCCTCTTGCTTACTGACAACTTTTGTGTTTCTGCCCTCATAAAGTCATTTGAGTTGGAACGACCGGTGGTACGAAGATTTTTTCCGGATTAGACCTGTCCCTCATCCTGACTTCTCTCCTCTCTACGCCCTACGAGCTCCTGGTCTCCTGTGCGTTCAGTTATCTTACACGCAAGACCGTGTCGAAACCTATTCGCCGAGGCCGGTTTCAACTTTTCCTTCCTTTTACGGCGAAACAGGGGAAAATAACAGCGAGAATGGTTGCCACCTAGGTAAAGATTGTCATTGTTCAAGCCTACAATGCCGTCGATGTCAACTGCACTCCTGATGGTATTCGTGTTATGGCCCACTAGTTACGTGCCATTTCGGCTTCCTGGGCCCACCACAGCAACATCCCTATCACAGACGTCATGGAAGCAGCATCCTGGAGGAATCCGTCAGTATTTACCTCTCACTACCTGCAAGACTTGACGGCTCATGCTGATGGCTTATATCATTTGGGCCCCTTTGTGGCTGCCAAACGCGTCTTATAACCTCCCCTTAAGCGCACGATTGTCGTCCTCCGGCTGGCACCCGCCGCCGTTGACGAGGTCTGAGGAATGCAAAAATACCAGGTAATGTTTATTTTCAAGGCATAGAAACATCAGAATACCAGGGGCACCTGGTTGGTTTTTGTTTCTATTCCCTATTAAAAATATACATTACCTGAAACGTTCCCACCGTCCTCCCCTCTGTGTCGCCACAGACATCCTGTATAGAGGGAAAAAAAGATGGAATTACGGATGCTGTCTCTTAGGGTGGTGCCAATTAATTGTTTAAACGGGTAATCGTCTTCTTGACGATAAACGTTAGTAATTTTGTTTAATACAAATCGAACATCCTTTAAAATATTAATCAATTTTTTTTAAACCAATTTCTGAAAGCAATAGGAACACTACCTTTCACATAGCAAATCACACTCGAAAAGTAATTCATTGCATATCCAATCTCTTAAGCTATCGTTGACCATTTTGGCTTTCTAGCTGTTGTCTGATTTACAATGTACAGAAGGTACTGTAAAGCTAGGAAGAAGAGATTTGTATTTGTGGTGTTAATTACGTTTTACACTTATCATTATTTTCCAAGCTGCAGCAGTTTATAAACTGATACAACTAAATTTCGTACATGACATCCAGTTCCAGTAAAATATGCTGCTTTCTTGGTCGCGTTCGAAAGCTGGGAATCCCCATTTCCTTGCCTGTAATGAATGACGTCATGAACTTCTAGGTCCACTACCTTTACTCCTCCCATAAACTTCTCCGTTTCAGCGTCCATTTTGAAACTCCTTCAGTATCGTTAATCTCAAACTGGTGCGTTCATAGAACGTGACCCTTGAATGCATTAGGGTCAAGCCTCAAGTGATGTCATGCGAACTTGTTTTCTGATGGAACGATAAAAATGGCATTGGACCCGAAAGGGTTAAACGTTTGGGGGGGGGG
>JAHWFP010210909.1:0-15464 GCA_023313725.1 Lithobius niger
GCCTGACAGTAACCCTTAACTTGCGGAACCCACCCAATTTGATTATACCACTTCCTTCCTCTTCTCCTTGCCATATACTTGCATTACAAATGACTCACAGAGCTCATGTAACCGCAACACTGACGTGAGTAATTAATGTGTTTTAGTTTTTTTTTTCAAACCACATCCATAATAACCTAAGTAAATGTTAACTGAAAGTTTAGGAAAGCACAGATATTATGATCTTGTGGATAAATGACGACCCCCAATAATTGTGAAATGACAAATGTTGTGGCAAGGATGCATCTGGAGAATTTGAGGTCATTTTATTTTGTTTTTTAGTCTCTGATTTAATCTCTGTGTAATCTCTAACCTCTAGTGCTTTTAATGATGCCAAAGTATTAGCAGTGTTTTATTTCGTTAGTAAGTGTGGCTTGTATCTTATTTACAACGTTTTATCGCACTTTTCACACCATTGTTAGAAACAATCTACAGTCCTCACAAGTGACAGCTCACTAACCCATGGATACTCCATTCCCCTACCGCGAATGAGGTTTATATTGAATGTCTTTTAATGCTCACAGCAATACTTTAATTTGAATGAACAAATTTGGAGTGAATAAAAAAAGAAAGAAATCACAAGGTAAAGGGTGAATGAAGCAAGCAGTCTGCATTAAAGACTGGCCTATAGCCAGTACCCGCCCAGGTAGCGCAGTGGTTAGAGCGCCCGGCTAGTAAACGGGTTGTCCTGGGTTCGAGTCCCAGTCGGGGCAGTTGTCTTTTCTTTCTTTCTCAGATTAGTGTATCGTGTATCGTCACAAGGCCAGTCTTTAATGCAGACTGCTTGCTTCAAATTTGGAGTGTTCGAAAATGTATTTTGGAGTGTTTGAACATTCAATTGTAAATCGTTTGAATTACTTTTCAACCAACAAAAAGCAAAACCATTTGCTGCCTCTACGTTTTATTATGACACATTTTTAAAAAAAAATATAAATATTTTATTTTATTTTCAGATCGATTCTGGTTTCTGGTACTATCAATATGTCAGTTTTGGTCAAGTAGGAGATCGATGCTCTACTGGTCGTGCGATACTAAGAGGAAACAAAACATACGTCGATCTGCTGATGTTTGACCCGAACGCGTAAGTTTCATAAGTTTCAAGCGATCTGCCTTTATAGGTGAAGCGGTAATGTCCATCCAAATTGCGCATGCGTGACTACTTTGACAGTTATAGGGTTAGTTATTCCTGATACTCATGTCTCGTTTGCTAATATGGCGACGTAAATAAAATGTTTTTTTATTTTGTTTTGTTTTAGGAATTATTACTTAAACTTTCCATTAGACCTTACAGTACACAAAAAACAAGGAGGAATGTTCACAGACGCTGCAGGAGGTAAGATAAATTTACGAAAGTCACGAATTTTAAAATTTTTGTCTGGGCAATGTTTATTGGCTTGAGTCGGTCTAAATGTGGTACATTAGGAACTGAATTTGTGACGAGTTGGCTAATATCACGAAGTCAGAATTGCAAAGGAATACAAATAAAGACTCTCCTGCAAAGTTTCAGATACTTCAGTGTTGCTGTACTGTTTAGTTCACGTGAAACCTTACTGCTGTATCCAACCATTATACACGTAAAGACAGTTAAAGCCAGAGCCCAATTTCAAAACTTTTCATCCACAAACAAAGGAAGAAGAATTTAAGGCTAAACACTCCACTACTTTCTAGGCTAAATTTTTCCGTGTTCTCATGTCACGTCGTCTATTTTCCGTTCATCACCCTCTTGACGATGCATACATCATTTTTCAACATTTTCAAGCACTTTTCAAGGCATGGAATTTCATTATTACTTTATAGAAAATTTCCAGGATTTCAGGGGCTCACATGAATCCTGGATTACTTGTAGAGCAGTGCTAAGCACACTAAGACGATTAGCTTTTACACATTTTTCAGCGACGTCGTTTAGCCAAGCAAAATGTATCAATCATTAGCTGATCTATAGCGTGCAAAAGTAAAAATGGTAAAAACATATGGCTACAGCAGTAAGGTTTCACATGGACTAAACAGTACAGCAACACTGCTGTATTTGAAACTTCTCAGGAAAGTTTATTTGTGTTCACTTGCTATTTTAACATTAGAGCAGTTAAACCTTACCTTAAGCATCAAACGAGTTCGTTTTTGTTTTCTAATAGTTCATGATGCATGTGGTTGTTGAATGTTTTACTTTGGCTATTGATATTGGGGTCCAGAGTTTGAGTAGCCATAGTTTTACGTCACGTTTTACGTTTTACGCCGCACATTTAATATTTCGTTTGTTACTGGTTGTTCAATACTACGTAATCTTCATACCTTTCACATTGCCTACCGCTCTCCCTTTTTCATTGATACCGTGCAAAGAATAAACATGTTTCCCCTTTTCCATAGCTGCCGTGGAAAGAATGAACATGCTCGCCCTATTGCTTTAAAACTGCGTTTGTATTAGTTGTCACAATAGCTACCTATCCTTGTCGACATCTTCCTCAATGCCTACACCCTGGCCCAAGAGAAATATGTAACTAGATAGATAGATATTGATAATACAATTGATGTACCATTTATTGTTTCTTTTTGATTGTATTTTATTTATAACTTATTTCGGTTTGGATTCGTGCTCCCTAAAAAAAAAAGTAGAATTGCGATCATAAAAAAACGCAAAAAATGCATGGAAAGTTATATTTTTGTAAGGCGTTTCAAGAACACATTTTACACGGTTTACACGGTTTACGACCGATAATAAAATGAGTTAAACCCGATAACCACCACTTTATCAAATATATGATATACAAAAATCGCGTAAAGGAAAAGGATCAATTTTTTGCCCTAAAAAGTAGTGATATCACAGCCAAAATTGCTACCACCAAATCTCTCGTCCCAACCCTGATCATTCAAACTTAAATTTTACCCCTTGCTAATGTTAGTTAAGCTTCAGTGATTTTGTTGTGGATCCCAAACTTGGTGGCAGCCATTTTGGCTTTGATATAACTACTTTTTATGGCGAAAACCTGACGGGTCGCTTTACTTTTGTGGATTATATATGTACTAAGGAAGAATCTTATATAGAAATCTAAAAATTTGAACCTAATAAAATGTTTAACCAGGTATTTTAACCAGGTGTTTTTTTTTATAATTATCTTTAGTCCCTCTGTAAGGGTCGTTGATTTTTTTTGTTAAATACTTGGGCATCCATCTGCTCCTGGTACGAATTTAAAAAAAAAAATAGCAAGGGATTGTACATGAGCCGGAAATGAACATTTTCATGTTTTAATTCTAGTTTTTGTTTTTTAGCTGTTGGACACATGATCACAACTGACCTCATAAACTACTTTTACTACGTACAATGTGTTCAGATAAATGGACAAACTGAAGGTAAGTCAGAGAATTCGAGATAATCTCAGAGAAGCTTCAAGAGTTAATTCAGCAAAAAAAAAAAAAAGGAAAAACTGTTTTGCCCTGCAGTGACTGGAGGTTTGCGGGCTTGAAACCGGGCCCAAAGTAAAGCTAGTTCAACAAAGCTAAACATCAAAAAAATTGATTTGTAGTTAACTTTATAATCTATGGTACTACTGCATGATTTACACTTATTTCAACATTGCCTTTTAAAACCAGCAAGCTAAAGTCGGCAAAACGCTTGCTTCTAAAGACAGTTTGGTACTACCTTTAAAAACACAGAAAACCGTGAGCAAACCCAACTGAGCGTAACTATACCTCGCAGTCACACAGTAATCGGCCATCTCGTCAGCTGAACGAGTCGATGTGCATTGCGAGTGACGTCACTTCCGTTCTTTGACACGCTCTCTTGAGTTTTCCGATTTCTGATTGTGGATTTGGAAAAGTGCAGACACAGCTTCCTTACATGTTTAAAAGGCTTAACGTTAGAAATTAGTCCAGTTAGCCGCCGATTCACCCACCAGTCGCCTTGCGAACACCCCGAAACTGAACTGCGCTACCTTGCGGACTGAACTGTGAAAGGTACTCGTGACGCGTGATAGGCGAATTTTAAACTTAAAATTTTGCACTGATGTAGTTTTAACAACAATGGCTTCTTTCTACGCACTGCTTTGTCCACTCTACATCAAAACAAAACCTCCGGAGATTTAATTCATGAATTCAAACACGTGTGCACGTGTGTATTGCACTGTATATTACATTACGGCGTTTTCTAATCTCATTAAAAAATTTGTTAAACGATCGTTGTACGTAGCAATAAATTGTCCGAAGACTTCAAGGATAGTCACCGTTACCTTAAAATAATGTTCGTTTAGTGCTGCAACACCGGGAAATCTAAAAACGAGAAGACTACCACGTTCTTGTGTATTCAGCAAATACTAATCAATGCTGTGATTCGAGCGCTTTCAGCGCGCCTCGGGGCAGTTTTTGGCGGTCTTGGTCGACGCGGTTGGTATGTTACGTGAAACCGAACGTTAAGCCTTTTAAACATATACGGAAGCTGTGGTACTGATGGCTGCAAACAAATAGCAAGCATGACGGCCAAAAGGACGAGTATTGCCAATTTTGGCTTGTGGTTTCGGGAGGTAGTCCTTATCCGTATTTCAAAAGTTAGCAACATGATGACCTTGACGGGACAAGAAACGGTCAACCATTCCCAAATGTCCCAACACCTCCCGTGTAACGCCCACAGGTTCTTTTTCACTGATGGAAGTTGTAGGAAATTGGCGGGCTTGACGTAATTTTGACTAGCTTCATTAAAAAACAGTAAAGTTTTAAAATTATGCTACCTAAAGGCTGCTGGAGCCACCCACTTATATATATATACATATACCGAACTGCGTCTAACTCGTTGCTACAGGTAAGAACAAAAATTTCCTCCCGATGTTTCCTTAATCAGAGAGACACACGACACTCTGCAGCAGACAAACGTTTGTGCAAATTTCGCCCCATTTCCATCCACTGTTCCGTCAACTTTTGACCGATATAGACTTTCCATTACTCTGTTTTAATCATCGTGCAAGAACTTTCCATCGGCGGAAGAGCCTAATCGGTAAATCGGTAAATGTGCAGTTGCTGAGTTAAACCCCATTAATCTGTGGGTAAACACACGATAACATGGATCGGTTACCGACAATTTTTCCGACAGAGCAGTTTTCTGAAAACTATCTGGGCTTGAAACGGTGCAACAGAGTGGAGCCGAATCTCTTAATGTTTTATTTTTTTTTTTTGAAATTTTTTTTTTGAACCATTAGTTCAACTAACGTTTGGCTCCAAGAAGTTAATAACAAAAAATCCAGGTATAAAAAGAATTACGCGCAGCCCAGTGATTTTCAAAATCTGCTACAGATTCAGCTTACAGTCATTATGAAATTCGTACATTACACCTAGATACTATGCATTTTGGGCCTCCTTAATATTGTGCGCTACTTTCTGTACTATATTCTGTACTGCGGATTTTCTGAAAAAGGATTGATCATGCCTGTGGCCAAATTTCTCTTCGAACAGAAGAACCAATATGGCTTCCTTATCGCTCGCTTCATCGCTTTCCCGACGTGAAAAACCTCTGAATTCACAGGCTATAGGGAAATTAATTCAGGGGCGAACCATCAGGGGTGTTCAGGGTTTTCAGCTCAACACGGGCCCTGGCTTACGAGGGACCCTGCAAGGGCCCTGCCGAGTACAGAATCAGAATGCAGAATTGCAGATGAATTTAAATGAAAAAGCCACAAACCCACAAAAGCCATGAAGCCAATAGGCAAAAATCGGCACATAAAAAAAAAATACACACAATATTATTATGTGCGCGGTTTATCTTGAGTCTTGTAGGTATTTTATGAGCGGTTCCTTTTTCCTGGAGGGGACGGCATTAATCGACGGCCGCCATTGTTTTTGTAACCATATTGGATATCAACAAGGCACTCTGCTACCAAAAACATACAATTGAGTATCTGTGTCGTTCTGGGACAAACTCAAGATAGGCCGCGGACACTATAGTTTAGCTGCACCACGAATTAGCAAAGAATATCACAGCAGCCTTCGGGCTTATATGCGATAATCAAGCCTTTGGGCTTGATTATCGCATATAAGCCCGAAGGCTGCTGATCGGATATAGGGCAGCCCTGAAGCTTGATTATCGGATATAGGGCAGCCCTGAAGCTTCTATCCCAGTTGGCCTTGAAGCAGCAGCACGTTAGGTGCTCCAACACGAAAATTACGGACTGAATCGGCGGTGTGCACGTGCGGCGTTTTGGTTTTTGTTCATCTTTTTGTTCATGGTTTTTGTTCATTTGATTGTTTAGTTGAGCTTTCCAAGAATCGAGTATGTTTTTGGTTCGTTTGTTTTGTTAGTGCGGCATTGTTCCCGTTCCCTTCTTGGTTGGGCCGATGGTCACGACACACGAAGCCCGGGATCCAGTCAAATCTTACCCTGCCCTATAATTACGTGTGATTAAAAGTTATAATCCTTTGGTGTCATGTGTTAGCTGAGCAGAAAGCTCGTTGAGTTTTGAGCAATGATCATGCAAGTAAAATGTCATGCATTGAGAAGTTTTTCCACATTATTTATAATAGTTCTTTTCCTGGGTGAGGGCTAGGGGCCTCTTTTGGTTAACTTGCGCACGGGCCCGAAATATACTTGTTCCGCTTCTGAATGAATACAAACACATCAAGGCTCAGGACTCAACACGGATGCTGAAACAACAAATTCAATTCAAGAGGCCGGTATTGCCACTGCACTTTCTCAGAGAACGGTAACATGTATCTTGTCAGAAGCAAAGCCATACCGACAGCCAAAGCTACAGTTAGGCCTAACGCTGGAGACATAAGTACGCCACAGCCGCTCAATACGAGTAAAAGGTTCCAATCACCCCCAACGTTAGTACACAGGTATGACAGGCAATTGTAAACAATCATAAAATACAGCTACTTCCAGTTGCCGACCGGAACCTAAAATAGTGTAAATAAGTTTGAGTTTGCGAATGAGTCTCGGCTGACACAATCTCATAATCTGCCAAGTATTGTTTTTCCCTTAACCTTTTAACTGACATGTTCGAACGAAAATCAGAAGAAAAAAAGTCGAAACGCGCGGCCCAAGCATAGTTTTAGGGATGTTGTCAGCGGCTTGCTTGATTAGCGCCGAGTTGCTTGGTCTTGGCTTTCTCCGCTTTTCCCATTTTCAAACTGAGATTAAAAACGACGTTATTTGAATCTTACTAACCACAAACATGGCCGACAGTGACAAAGTCAGTTATTATATCTCTTTTCTCTGTTTTATCGCATTATTAGGAACGTTCAAGATGATGAGAGTAAAGACTAAGAAATTTAACTGCTGGCAACTATCAATATCGTACTTACACGCACGTATCGTGTAGATTTGTCGCATGTATGAAGGTTCTGGCCGATTGTTGCTCTGAGGCAATGGCGCATGCGCACATCGTGCCCCCATGTTGGCTGCGTAAGCTCAGCGAACTCGGCACCCTTTTTCCTCGTTTACTTGTCTCGCTGCTGACTTTAAGAACTAGGAAAAAGTTTCTCAGCGGCAAGCGGCTTGAATTAAAAAACAGGAAAGCGTGCACCGCTTCCAAGCGACTTGCAAGCCGCTGACTTTTAAAACATCCCTTATATGTGAGGGTCCCTAAGCACAGCGGGCAAGCACACTCCAGTCGTCATTTCCAAACCAACTGAATGCTGGGTCGAATCATACGACTGACAGAGTTACAAATGTCACCGGAAGTCACTGCCGCAGTTAAATAACTTTTTCCTTTACGCATCAGCATTAATGTCTTGAAATTAGCCTACTACCACCGCGAATATCACGAGGATTAAGTGCTTGGATTGATTAATATCAGCATTAAAGGTGCCAGTTCACCATTTCGACAACGTTTTGCCCATATTCTAAACACAGCACCCACGTTCCAGATTCTCCGTCATCCAATAGGCTGATGTTGGTCACGTGAGCCTGTTTTAGTTATGAAAATCTGCGGCGCTGCAGCGAAGTGTTCTTCCTTTTTTTTTTAATTTACCACTGTTTTCTTTATATTGCTCGAAGATTCTACGGTGCTGCATCTAGAACGACTTGGAGTTGAAAAGGTGAAAAGGCGTCGTTAAAGGGATATACCTCCCAGCGCCATTTTTCTCGAATCTCCACATCAAGTACGGCCCCAAAGGTCTATTTCCTTACCGTTAGTGTTTCCCTTGCTAAAAAACCGTTTTAAAATGTGGCGTCTAAATTTTCTGTTAAATATAATGGAACTTTATTTACTAACGATCCGTCACTAAATGATGCATTGCGCGCGTACAATAATCATGACGTTTCATCTCTGTGTGTACATCTACTAATTTTCTAATAATTACCATGATATCTAAAATCTAATCGACTAATGCGGTAAAAATTAAAATTAATTATTCCAATAGATCGCCGAAGCAAAATTATAAGACACTAGCCTAGAAAATTATAAATTGTGATTTTAAAATACGAGAATCATTCCGGTTTATGACGACACAATCGTTGACTTGATTCTGTCTCGTGTACTATTCCCAAAGCCAACCGAGGCAGCTGCTATGCGAGGAACGCAGCTACCACCCCAGCCGACCTTGACACTGTAATTGCTCGGATGATGATCTGCGCATAGCTGTAATTTGGCACGCGGAATGTTATAAGGCAGGCCGGGTGTCCCTTTAATGTCAACCATTCCCAAATGGCTGCCTTTAGCTGTGTTATTTTATAAACATTTTTGTATTTGTTTAAAAATAAACCCAAAATAAATGTATCCTTCTTTCTTTTCAGTGATGGCCATGTTTGCCACACGAACGCCTATTGTGAATGCCAAAAGTCAGCAAGTCTACCAGCAATACACGGCGAAATTGCAGCAAAAACACCTCCTTCCTGCAATGTATAAAGTACCTCACGCTAATTGCCCGCCAGAATATCACGTTGGTCCTGCCACTGATGGCCTGCCCATACAATTTTAAGCCTAATGGGTTTTAGAATCATAGCATAGAAATATATCTTTCCATTTGTATAGGAAAATGAAATAAACGAATTTCTATGTTTCAGGACTTAATCCTTTTACCTGACAGCTATTAAAGGAACACGGTTAGGAGTTATTTTTAATAAGAGATGTTGCAATCGTTAGAAACGAGGTATTGGATTCTCCCTTCAGAAAACCTCGGCTAATTCAAAATAAGATTATCGAAGAACTAGATCGTATCTCACAAGGCTAAATCTTGGGATATACCACAGCCACCTACAGTAAAGGCCTGATCAGATCAAGACAAATTAGGCAAGTAAAATCAAATATTGACATAGAAGGAAGCGCAAGTTTGCTAGGTGCTGCCATCTCTACACCAAGCGGCTAAATTTCAAACTAACCGTCCAGAGTTCCAAATTCTGTCAACAGATGTCGCCACTTGGCAAACTTGCCGCGTCGTTATTTGATTCGCCGTTTTGCGGAGCATTGTGGGAGGCAACGATGATACGGCCTTTACTGTAGGAGGCTGTGGATATACGCAGTTGAGTAATTTTCATGATCGACCGTAATGCGAACGATGTAAAACCCTGACAAAGGAAGAATGAGTTGTCTGATGAAACCATAAAATCGTCAGCTATTGCCAAAAACTATGTCATCAATAATTCACGCTGACTGCAAAGCATGGCATAATATTATACTGATGGCTTCGTTCATTAGCGAACTAGGGGAGAAAACCAAGAAACACTATTAATTCCCTAGCCAACACCAAGGTTACCTTCACTGCAATAGGTAAATGTACGGATTAGTGCCCACTCAACAACAACAATTTATCCAACGACGCGCGATAATAATTCACAGAAAACAGTGCAGCAAAGCCAACTCGGCGTAAATTTACGCAACGAGCAAACTCAAATTTCAAATTTCCACGTAGGACGAAATAAAAAAAAGTACAAACAGTTATTAACCTTGCAATGTGTGTACGACATCAAGCAACGGAATAAGACATATGGAACACTGACATCCGTCAGCTAACGAGCATACATCTAGGCTATGCCACGTTAATGGCCGCATACGAGAAAAAGCCTACAACGAAAAAATCTCGACAGTTCCTGCCAACGAACCGTTTAATACTTGGCCTGGGCCAGAAGTAAGTTTGTTAGGAGAAACTTGGGCTCTTGGTGTTTCTTGTCCTACCATATATCATTCTTCTTTGCACTCAGACGGCCAATGATCCGCGCTTCACGTTCGTCAGTGGCTGACTCATGCTGACATCACAGCAAACAGTCTTGGCTCGTGGTATAATGGCGCAACGCGGCCTCGGGGCGTGGTCTGTTCCTGTTTCAGCCGTTGTGTCACCGGTCCTCTACCCTGGATGCCTTCGTGAGGGCTGATGACCGGGTGTTGTCCCATCTCCGCACTAGGCACACTCAACTACGGGCTCACCGGCACAGTCTCGGATGGTCTGCGTCCCCCATTTGTGACGTCTCCCAAGCTGACTTCACCCGAGAGCATTTTCTCCTGGAATGCGAACGATTTGTGAGGCAGCGCTGGGCGCTTCTTCAACCGCTCGCGTGCTGCAATTGGCGATCTCTTGTCTAGTAGTTCCAGTCCTTCCAGGATGGTATTACTGAGAGTGGTGCGCTTCGTCCGGGAGACGAGAGTGCAGCTGTAGGCTCTCCGGGCTCTTCTACCCCCTTCTCCTTCCTCACCCCCTCCCCCCCTCCCCTTTTTTTTTTCCTGTGCCCCCTGGCTGGTTTTTGTGTGATTCAGTGTGTCCTCTCCGGGGTTGACCGAGGAGTCTGCAAAGGCACACTGGCGTGCGCAGTGGTGTTAGTATAAGTGAAAACTGAGTGCGATTTGTGCATTATGCTGTGTATTTTGGTGTATTTTATTGTATTTTAGTGAATTATGGTGTATTTTAGTGTATTTTGGTATCATGTTGCTGGTTGGTTGTTGTAATTTTTGTTAGGATGGGCGCATAGCTGCGGGTAAGAGCTCACAATAAAAGCAATCATTCAATCAGTCGTCGTCGATGTATATAGTTTTAGGGCGAGCGCATGGACTAGGGCCGAGGCCCCAATAAGCACACAGTTGAGTCAGTCATCGCCAGTGGCCTTGGGGAAATAAATTCAAATTCAATCGTCGTTTGTAATTCTGTTTATGGGTAGTACGGCGTCATGCCAAGGCTCCGGATTAAAATCAAATCAAATTAGTCGTCGTATAGTTTGAGTCTAGTTTGGGTTCGTGCTTCCTAGAAGTAAAACAACAACAACAGTCGTCGCAGCTTAACCCTGGATCTAACTAAACCTCGGTCTGGGAGTTAGTAGATTGGAAAAAAAAAGTTGGTGATATCCATGTTGGACTAAGTTGGGGTTTTGTTAGCTCTTTAGTCCTTAGACCTCGACCTTCAGGCTAAATAATTTAACCCTGTTAATGTGTTGTTAAAACTCAGGAATAACGCTAATACTAGATAGCTGATATAACCGCTTTTTACAGCTCGGGGCTAACTGTTTAGTGCTAAGTTAGCCCTCGACCTTCAGGCTAAATATTGCTTAGCCCTCAACTTATTTCGTGATGGATATCACCATTTTTCCTCATTACCGACTTTAGCCAAAAGGTTAACGTTAACCCTCAACTGGATATCCCCACCGTGAGAGTTCGAAGTCACTAGCGTCACTAGCGAAGTCCCTAGCGAAGTCACTGCATGGAGTCAAAGCATAGTATTGGATGGGAGAAAGCTAAGACGCTATAGTGACTTCAAAATTCTAAGAATGACTGGCATCTGAGATGCTTAGAATCAATAGCCACGATTGCATGAAATTAGTGGTGCATCATTGATGAACATTCAAGGGCCTGCATTTTCCCGGGTTTTCCCGGGTTGAAAACCTCATTGGGAGGGACCTGAAACAACAGCTTGGCCGACAGTGGAAGCTTGATGAGCTGGTGAGCGCACTGCCCACGAAATACGGGAGGCTGCGAGGAGCGGCAGTTACAAATTCGTAGCAGACGACGTCGGCGGTTACAAAATCGTAGCAGACGATGTAAGTGCCTGACCATTGAAAATTCGCAAGACATTGAAGGGGTCTTCGTTGTTAAAGATTAACGGTAAATTTCTACATAATTCTCTGAAACCTGTATTAATATTTTTCTGTGTTCAATTAAACCACTACGTAAGAATGCGCTGTCTTAAAACATGGCAACTACGCACAAGCTTCGTAGTGGCCTTAGAAATCAGTGTAAAATAAAATAAAAAATCAATAAAATAAATTTGAAATGTAATCCTGCGCCTTGAAAAAAAAAAGCTATTAGTTTCGGTATGGTTTGGGGGGTCTGACTGGGTTGGACTTAATGTCGATACGCCAAGCGAGATAGTCATGTGCCCATTACGATACTACGTGATTACAACGTTTCATAAGATTATTTTTTTTTAAATAGGCCTAGGCAATTCCATTCACTCCTTAGTTACCAACTTGGAACCAGGTGCGCTTCAATCTGCTACGAATCTTTTATCATAATTTTACGAACGATTACGTTTGCCATAAAGTAGGCTAAAATTGCTGGAGGCAGCACCTGTATTATTTCATTTCCAAGATAATCGGTCCAGTTTATGGGAATTCTCGTATAAAACTAGTAGAAAACGGTATTCGCATCCACTAGCCAGAAGTCAAACTAAGGTAAAACAATCGTGTTTATTTTTAGTTTTATTATTAAGCTGTTGTTTTTTTTTTTTTTTTTTTTTACTACACTACCAGAAAAACACTTTTACTGCGTGGTATGGTGTTGCGGTAGAATGCGAACGGAGGTCTAAAGTTATGAATTTTCAACGTGGTATTTTGGTAAGACACCCTGTGCTACCAGGAAGTAACTAAATACAGATGCAAACCTATTTACGTTGCCTTTTGGACTTTGGACATGTAAGTCCAAAAGGCAACGTAAATAGGTTTGCATCTGTATTTTGTTATTTCTTGCGGGCCTTTGGCTTTCCCGTCTTTAATCACTACCAGGAAGTGGTATGTAGACATGTATGCTTTGCGTGCAGATTTTCCACCACGTAAACTGCAGACTGAAAAAATAAAAACCAGAGATATACGTAACACATAACCAAGCTTTAACTGAGATGCAATTTTTTTCCCCCTTTTCTTCATTTTTAAAAAATTTTATTATATTTTATTATATTTAAGAAACATTGACAATGATACCCGCCTTCCCCCCCCCCCCCGCACGTGTCCCTCACGTTTGGCGATGCCATCGAGGCCAGTTGTGTTCCTAGTAGGTCTAACCTTGGTGGTAAGGCATTCGTGACCCCAACCCAATACCATATACCCTTCCTCTGCAGTCGCGTCATCATCTTCGGTTTTAAACTTTTAAAGACTTTATGCCATATACGGACGGCATGGCACGGAATAAATTGGTTTCTATAACTCTTCGATTGTTGTAGCCGTGCATTAAGTAAAGGATAATGACCGAAAACCGAGAGCAATCTTAAACAATGCACGAGGGCGCGCAGCGCCCGAGGGTAATTGTTTAAGATTGCACGACGTTTTCGGTTATTATCCGTTTTAATGCCTGTTTGAGCCTCGCACAAGGTCATTGTTTAAATTACGTGCTGTTCCAAGTACCGATCCACAGTATTGTTGTTACTGACGTACTTCGCCATTGTTACCTTGCAGAAGCATTGTTACTCGGTTCCGAATGGCTCTTTCAGCCAACAAGGGAAATGAGAACTTTTCCCTTCACACACAACGATGATTTCACTTAATATAGGAAAAATAAAGACACACCCGTTTTTGCTGTGTGATCATTTCCCATTTTTGTCTCTACGAGTGGTTGATTTCCGTAATGGCATGCTGTTTTACAAATTCCTACAAAACTCGAAATATAAATAACCTAACAAGTTTTTTTTTTTAGTTTTTTTTTTTACCTCGAAAATTTTTGGGAACTGAAGGGCCAAAAAAGATTATCATTATCTTTCAGCTATTCGATGCTAGCCAGGGTAGTAGGAGAGACTACCATCCTCCTCCAGCAGTTATGGGATCTATTCGGGTTTATTATGGATACTTTCTCCTCCCCGCCCAACCCCTGCGATGAATAACCATACTAGACTTCTTTCTTCTATAAAATCTAGTCATTTCATTTATACGAGCATAAGTTTGCTTCAGACGACATAATACACCAAAAATTATTTAAAAAAAAATAATATATATATACAAACAACCAGCCTTTCAATGCAAACACAAGTAAGCGAGATTTTTGGCAGGTGTTGGAAATGAAGAACTTATTCATACCTACTAGCCTACGCCATGGAAACGTCTACAAAACTGTACACATTCACACAAAAATATGTGGATATACGTTACTTAAATTAATTGTTCGTATATCATTATCATTGTACCCTACATTACACTGAGCATATTGTGTATCGGACCGATTAGGCTTAATAAATTAAACTAAACTAAACGTGTTTGCGAAGAATAGTGAGGAAGGCCATATCTGGATATTGCCCTCCTGACGGGGGCAATATCCACAACAATGGACGTATCATTGTTAACCATTGTTACAATAGGGAAGATTCTTGCTCAAACAGGCTATAATTTTGTGAAGATACCTCCAACAATGAAATCGTTGTCTTACCACTGTACGATGCAGTTCTATTACCATGAAGAAGTGCACGCTGTGCTGCGCAATCTTACCACAATGAACAGAAATTTAAAGCACAAATTTACCAACATGATGACTGAATGCCACGGAACAGCAAAAAAAAAAAAAAAAACATAGGAATTTAACACAGGAGTTTAACACATATAGCCTTGCTTTTACTTCTATTTGTAAAACTGACGCCTTTATTCCGTGTACGAACGCCACGGAATGCAATAACGTGATATACTTAAAGCCCAGAAAAGCCGATTGGTGGTTAAACGGATACTAAAGAAACGATATTTAAAAAACCCTAAAGATCGAAAGCTGATCACTGAATTGCGTGATGTTGTAGGCCAATTTTAGGTTGGGTTATGCAACCTCAATTTTCAATCATTAGTAAGCTAATACAATTATTTGTAAATTATTTCGTACCGCTAAGAAATTTTTGTGCTGTTTCCCGTTGTCTAATATGTCACACTACACATGTAATTCAGATTCATTAGCTGAGCTTTGCTGCAACCCAGGGCCGTAGCCAGGAAATTTTCTATACCCACGCACTCGAATTAAAAAGAAGAGAGGGGCACCCATGCACAAAAAAAAATCCCATTCCTCACAATTAAAAAAAAACATATTTTCCCACAGAAACAATTGCAAGTAAAATTTTAATACGAAGGCCGAGGATGGTGGGTGCTTCGTGGCAATTGAAATTGTTTTTCTTTTAACTACCGTTACGCTTGTTATTTATTTATTTACTGCTTTTATGTATCAATTGATAAATGTGTTTCATTATTCTTTTACATCAGTTATCTTTCTTCGTATTGTTCGACTTCCTCAAGTAGCCATTACGTAAGCTACTGTGCTTAAAAACGCAATGATAAACAAGTAATTTTA
>JAHWFP010210910.1:0-19718 GCA_023313725.1 Lithobius niger
ATTACTAAAATTATCCTGTGTTTATGTGACATTTAAATTAGTTATACATTTTTACATCCATATTTGTTATTTATTTGTATTTATTTAATCGCAAATCTTTTTGCCGCTGCGGTGTTGGAAGCCAAGGTAACCTCCTTCTAAGCTTTTGTTCGTTCGATGCTCGCAGGCTTGGTTTTGGTTGCTATAGAAACGAATGTGGTAAACGCTAAAATAGTGGTAAAATAACTTTAAGTTATCATTCCTTGACTGAAGATCCATTGCTGACATGCAATTACACTTTATAGCTCCTGTGTAGCATATTTATTACGGTGTAATCCATTACCCACATCAGAAATAAACGTATCGGGTCTAACGACCAATCCTGTCGAAAGTGCAATTAAGCACCAGTCAGAACCAGAAGCCATTGTAGCAATCAACGACCCATCGAAAACAAATCAAATGCAACCTAGCCTAAAATATATCTCACATACTTAATCCAGCTTCTCTTTCTTCAATAAGCGATGAATTAAGCCATTTTAGCACGTTGAAGTATACGATTCTGGTTTTGTGCGGTGCCAACCATTTTTGTTTCCTGCTTATCACTTTGCACAAGAGCGCTTATCACTTATTAATAGTCCGCTTGGTAGACGATATCCAGCGCTGATCAGAGTATGTGGTGCTGTGATTGGCTGACATCCAAAAATACCCCTTTCCAATTGGCTAAAAAAAAACCGAGGGAGATACTGATTGTTACTTCATGTTTACATTGCTATTGCATATCAAAGTTTTGTGCAAATCCGAAAGAAATACAGTGAAACAATAATACCGGTACCAACTTAGATAAAGTTTTCATAACTTTCATGACACATTGCGTATGTTTTGCCACATCTCATGATGTGTTATCCTTCTATATTTATGCCTACAATATCAACTTGCCCTTGTATATACTCTTCCTTTATTTTCATAGTTGCTTTTATTTTCTTCTTTTAAAAACTAATCGTATTATTTGTTAATATAGTTTATGTATAAGCCGCTGTGTGACATTTTGGCACCAGGCGATTTTAACCTAATTTGAGCATGCTGAATCCGAATCTGCCCGGTGCCAAGTCGAATTTCACCTCCTAAGCCCGGAATTCAAGATGGCGTCCAAAAATGGCGACCAAAAAAACAGTCTTTTGCTTCTAGCGCCTAAACCGTTCATCCGATCGAAAATAAATCGATTACCAATTATGTTAAGAATAAAATTCCCTTCAGAATAGGTTCTATTCATATTTTTCGTAAAATTAACCCTTCTGACCGAAATTTGTCATTTAAGTTCTATTAAGCCGTTTATGCATGCTATAGATACTACAGCGCATATGTGTATTATAATTCCTGACTTTAAACAACTGGAATGTTAGTTCTAATTAAGATCCACTACCATAATTAGGGTTAAATGAAAGGTGAAGCGTATATTTTCCAACAATGGTAATTAAAACGATTTACTTTAATTAGAAACTGAGCTACGGAAGTTTATTTATGACAGATAGATGGACAGATAATTATGTTTTTCCTACATTTCAGATAAGGTTTTGAAAGCTACCCTTGCATTCCTGTTTTTTGCTGGGTCAGAAAGTGTTGTAGCAACAACAAAATGGGCGCTGGCTATCCTACTGAAGCATCCTGAAATAATGAAGAAAGTGCGCACAGAGATCGATGACGTCATCGGAATGGAGAGAGTGCCCTCTCTAACTGACAGGACAGAAATGGTGTATACGGAAGCATTTCTGAACGAAGTCCATCGATATGGCTCGATCGCCCCGATGTTGATGCACAGGTAGGAAAGTGCAAAAATGTCCTGTAGCGACTTATCCTGCCTCAGCTCCTACTAACGTCAATATTGGACGACCTGATGCTGGGACTGATGACCCAGCATCTTGATTCCCTTGAGCTGAACTTGGATGACGATCTTAAGTGTGCCCTGCCTCTATTATTAAACTCACTCACTGTATTGTTACACTACAATGTATTCAGAAATCACATCAATTGTAAAGCACGTGCATTGCCTGGCCAACGCATTGTTAGTTTTAGGTAATCACAATAATAATGCATTCCAAGTCCCATTCGATCCCAGTCCTCCATGACAGTAAGTAATATTTGGCAACCTATTTAGAAAACTATTATTATTCCTCCCCAGTTTCCCCAGTCCTCCTTACTTAAGTCATCATGTCCTTTTTATTCATTTTTATTCATCCTTCATATCAGTAATTATTTATAGCTTGTTTGCTAAAGTCGTGGCAGGCTGAGCTATGTATAAAATCTTGCATTGAACATCAAATATAGAACCCAACCAAATGTGTCTTATTAATGATTGAGTTTCGTACATTAAACCATCCCCACACCTTAGTGATATCACGTTAGGGTCGCCCACTCCCCCAAACTCTTACAGTCCGCACCAAATCAGGCGGAAAAACTGATTCTTTGTTGCAGTCGAGCTTCATTGATGAGTGCACTTCATTAGGGTCTTTGTAATCGCATCACGCAACAACCACTGCGGAAATTTAAACCAGATTTTGTACACTGATAACGATACACCCAGAGGTGATTTGCCAACAGAAAATTTAAAAAAAATAAATAAAAAAATCGGACATGTCGTTGAGAAATAATGAAGGTTATAAAAAAAAATCCAAGAAAGTGCACAAATATACATGAAAAATCGACGTTTCAGCTTACCTCAAAGCCATTATCGAGAGTAAAAGATAAAAAGAATTACAAATAGCACTAGACAGCCATGAGTCAAGTTGCAAGTTAAACGTCCATCTTAACAAGGCAGAACTTGGTAGGACGTGTTATTAATGGACAGAACCGTAAAAAAATTGTTTTAAAGGGATAAACCTCCCAACGCCATTTTTTCTCGATCCACCACATCAAGTACGGCCCCAAAGATTTATTTACTTACCGTTAGTCTTTCCCTTGATAAAAATCCGTTTTAAAATGTGGCGTCTAGGAGATTTTCTGTTGAATATTGTTAAATACATTTAAGAACGAACCGTAACTATATGATGCATTGCGCGCGTACAATAATCATGACGTTTCATCTCTGTGTGTACATCTACTAATTTTCTAATAATTATATACCATGAAATGTAAAATCTAATAGACTAATGCGGTAAAAATTAAAATTAATTATTATCGCCGAAGCAAAATTATAAGACACTAACCTAGAAAATTATAAATTGTGATTTTAAAATACGAGAATCATTCTGGTTTGTGACGACACAATCGTTGACTTGATTCTGCCTCGTGTACTATTCCCAAAGCCAACCGAGACAGCAGCTATGCGAGGAACGCAGCTACTACCCCAGCCGACCTTGGCACTCTAATTTCTCGGATGACGATCTGCGCGTAGCTATAATTTGGCACGCGGAATGTTATAAGGCAGGCCGTGAGTGTCCCTTTAAGGTTTAGGAAAGAAGATGGGACTTCGATGTGTGCTTGTGGCTAGTATACCAGACGATGAAGTGCCAGTAATGAGCTACAAACACACATCGAAATCCCCCTCTTGTTTCTTAAATTTTGAAAAATTTGTTCACCGTTCTGTCTGCTTTTAAGACGTCCTAGCAAATTCAGCCTTGTTAAGATGGATAGTTTACTTGCAACTTGACTCATGGCTTTCTTGTGCCATTTGTAATTCTTTTTTATCTTTTACTCTCGATAATGGCTTTGAGGTGAGCCGAAACGTCAAGTTTTTATGTATACTAGCTGTACCCCCGGCGTAACATACTCCGGCTAGCTGGTTCCCGCATACCTGAGCGTAACACTGTCGTGGCCCCCGGTTTCCCCTATTGTGTGGTCTGAATATCCCCATCTCTGCTCCCTCTTTGAACTCCTGCTGATTTGTGTTAGGGGAGTAAATGTTTATTTTCAATGGAGGACGTTTCTCTGTTCTGATACCAAGCCCAACAACCCAACAACGGTTGTGCATGCAGTGATTGTTACTCAACCAACTTTGAAACTCTTCCTAGTCGGCCTTAAGAGCTAGCTTTATTAATGCAATATGTCGATTGTTATAGGCCACATCTGTTTGTTTGACATTGTCGGTCGCTCGCCCTCTTTCATTATACACCCTCTTTCATTGTAGTGCATAATAATGATGAATTTGTTTGCCCAACCTAAGCGTATTAAACAGGGTGGGGCAGAAAGGACGGAACACCCTTGGCAACCAAAGATGGTTAATGTTAGGATAATGGAACTTTTCATGATATGTAGGCGAACGGGGGGGGGGGGGGCCCAACCACCATGAATCGATCACTGACCTTGACGCATATTTTCAAGGTCATCGTGATGGTAACTTTTTAACTATGCTTTTAGAACTCCAGTTTAAATTAGAAACTTGTAGACATTGGCAAGGCATGGCCATTGCAAAAAACAGAACGAAATTCGGTACGCTAGTTTAGGAGTTACGAAAATTGTAAGCATCATTTTGTTGTGCTGACGGAGTGGCTTTCCTGCCAAACAGTGAGTGTAAAATTAAGTCCAGTGGTCCTCAAAGTACATGAAGCATGCTTGGAAACAAACAGCAACTGACACACTGATGACTCGACACTAGCTCAACACAACCTGCTACATTACACGTATAAACAGAATGGTGCTGCAAACCACAGCATCTTATGCAAGTTGGCATAGTTTAGCCGCCGTGGTCGCCTAGAAATGAAACTAATGTTGTTCCTCCCTCAGGTTAACATTTCTGATTTTGTTTTAGAGCTGTTCACGGTTAATGAATTATGCCAATTTGCGTATGCTGCCAACACCATTACCTACTAATACAATGCATGGTGTACGAAAGAGCCTGACAGAACTGTTTGGCAGGAAAGCCACTCGGCCAGCACAACAGAATGATTCTTGTAATGCCCGTAACTCCTAAACCAACGTACCGAATTTCGTTCTGTTTTTTGCATTGGCCATACCTTGATACTGTTTACAAGTTTCTAATTTACACTGGGGTTCTACGAAGCATAGTTAAAAAGTTAGCATCTCGATGACCTTGAAAATATGCATCAAGGTCAGTGATCGCTTCATGGTTAGTTGGCTCCCCGTTCGCCTACATACCATACAAAGTTTCATTATCCTAACATTAACCAACTTAGATTGCCAAGGGTGTTCCGTCCTTTCTGCCCCACCCTGTATACAGGGTGAGGCAAAAGTCTGGTCACACGCAAATAACTGCCGATATAATGGTCATGAGTTAATTCTGAAGACATATTTGTAATGTATGTCAGACATGGGGAAGCCAATGAAGATATTTTAGATGACCTTGAAAACCTCATTCAAGGTCATCTGCATTCTATCTTCCAAACGGCGCAAGATACAGCAAAAAAGTGAATTACAAAGCTGTACGGGAGCATCAACCATGACAAACTGCAAAACCAGATTGAAAATCGGAGCATAATTGCAATAGTTATGAGGAAAACAATATAGCAACAAAGTCTTCCCTGAACGTTTTAACTGCCATGCAGTGAAGCATAGGGGCTGCCTCTACAAGCGAGTGCATGCGAGCCATGTCTTTCCTGCACCAATGAGTGCGGTTACTTTTCAGATTGCAGTAGACGAACACGAATACGGATTAGGCCTAACACAACACAGAAAGTCACGTTCGGTATGATGCTCGCGTACAATTTTGTAATTCACTTTTTTGTCGTATCTTGCGCCGTTTGGAAGATAGAATGCAGATGACCTTGAATGCTTCTTTGAAGGTCATTGAAAATATCTTCATTGGCTTCCCCACATCTGACTTACATTACAAATGTGTCTTCAGAATTAACATAGGACCATTATATCGGCAGTTATTTGCGTGTCCCCAGACTTTTGCCTCACCTTGTATATATAAGCTGTCAATTAGAATTATTTTTATAAAAATGAAACTTAAAACCAAGCAATATACATTTAATTAAAAAAATTAAAAAAAAAAACAATCATGCAAAGAAAAAGAAAAATAAGACATTTTTTTATCGAATTGACCTTAAAACGATTGGCTGGTTAAGGAATGTAGTTCACCATGCCTTCTCAAGGCCTAAACCCCATTTTTCCTGATGCGCCGTTCTGGTGTAGCAGACATGTTCCACGCTGCTGGGTACTCTCTTGTAGTTAATGGGGGCTTTTATAATCAGCCTGAGAACTCGTTTCTGAGTCTCCATTGTGTGCGTAGGTGTGTGCTTAGTATGGGTAGTATGTGCATGTGTACTGTATGTGTATTTGTCCATTGTTAGTTTGGCAATTGTGATTCTTAGATAAGGGGATATCGTTGTGTGGGTAGTAATTAATATCTTCTTATTTTGGAATCGCAATTACCAGAATGACAGGACAATGGACAAATCCACAAAAGTATATAATAACTTCTTTAACTTACGACGAAAAATTTTATTTTTCATCTTAATCATAACGCAGTTCTGGTCTATTCGACTGATTTCCAATGTACAATGTCACTATTTTGTAAATACATTGCATTGTGATTAAGACCAGAAGTAATGTTGTTGTTCGAAAATTAAAAGTGTCTAAAATGGACACTGGAGACATCCACAAAAAAGACTTGACACTTTTAATTTTCGAACAACAACATTATTTCTGGTCTTAATCACAATGCAATGTAGTTAACAAAATTGTGACATGGTATATCGGCAATCAGTAGAATGGAACAGAAATTACGTTGTGGTTAAGGATGGTTAAGACGAAAAGTGAAATTGTTCGTCGTAAATTAAAGGAGTTAAGTACTTTTGTGGATTTGACCATTGTCTTGTCATTCTGGGAATTGCGATAGCAAAATAAGGAGACATTACTGCCCACACAATGATATCCCCTTATTTGAGAATCGTAATTGTCGGACTAAAATTGGACAATTGCACAGTACACATGCATGCACATACATAAAAGTACTTCAAACTCCTTTAATTAGCAACGAACAATATTACATCACGTCTTCATCATTACGCAGTTTCTGTTCCATACTACTGATTGCCAATATACCAAAGTTACCATTTTGTAACTGCATTGCATTACGATTCAGTACTAAAGTAATATTGTTGCTCGAATGTTAAAAGTGTTTCAGATTTACAGTCTGCAGGGGCGCGCTTCGCGCGCATTATCATATACGTCGAGAATTGGTGTAATCAGAAATAGTATGACGCAAGAATTTGTGAAGCAAGGAACAAATTATGCTACTTCCTTGTTTAACAAATGCTTGCGTCATATTTTTTCTGATTACACCAATTCTCGATGTATATAATAATGCGCGCGAAGCGCGCCCCTGCGGTCTGTGATTCCGGCCGCAAATATCGATATACACCAACCAATTTTTCGTATACTTAGCTATTTCGTGTGCTACTGCGAAGAATCTGGACGGTATACAGTGGTGATTCTGAACACAGTATTCTAGATTAAGACTACGATGAGTACCAGCTATGTGTACGCGTGTTTTTTTTTTTTTTTTGGATGTGTCCACCGTCAATCTGGAGGCTGGAGTGTCAATCTTTATTTCAACACTCGTCCAAATAGCTGGTACTCATTGTAGTCTTAATCTAGTATACTGTGTCCAGAATCACCACTGTATACCGTCCAGATTCTTCGCAGTCCTACATTTTCCCTAACAATGTTAAAGGCAAAAAAAAACCTACATGTTTGTTTCTCACTCAGTGTAGTTTAAGCAATTTTATAAAAATACTAGAGGAAGCACATGCTACGCACGGGGCCGGTCATAAATTAAATTTACAGACCGTCTTCCAGGCTCCCCTCCCCCCATCCCGCCGACCTTGGACACTGGCTTAGAACCGCTAATTCCCCACTCCCACTCCCATCTCCCATTTTCGCCCTCCCAACTTTAACCTTTTATCACATATTACGTATTTGTGTGGTGTGTCCCCAGCGGGTACACATTCATGGCGGACTAGATTCCATTTTGCATCAGACGTCGTGCCCCGTCATGTGTCGTGTCATGTTTGAGCTGAGGTGTGAACGCCTTCATCTGCGAATTAAATAAGCCATAGCATCGTTTCCAGCTGCCAATTTCAAAAAAAGGGTTTAACGAGCGTTAACCACTCCTGGTCATCTGCCCGAAGCCCTAAGGCCCTAAGGCTGCCAATTTCATTTTACCCACCAACAATCAACGGTTTGGACGATAGTTTTCAATCCTTAGCACGTGCCCCAGGAATTATTAGGTACCGTACCAAAGACATTACACGTGCACGAAAACAATGCGAAGTGATTGTTGTCCTTCCGGTTTTCCTTTTAGCTTTCCTTTTAGCCGGCCTCCAGAATTATTATGTAGATGCTACATTTTGTAATCTTTAATTTCAGACAGTCTTAAGCAACTTTTAAAAAAAAGAGGATATGCATGAAGGACTGATATTCTTGTTTTCTTTTCCAGTAACATGGAAGCTACTACTATATTGGGTTACCGCATTCCTAAACGAAGCCTTGTCCAGTCCAGTGTGATGGGCATCCATTTTGATCCCACTCTTTGGGAAGATCCTCAGGAATTCCGTCCAGAAAGATTTATTGATGAGAACGGAAAGTTGACGAAACCAGAATACCTCCTTGCCTTTGGTGCAGGTAAGTTACCAGGCTTAAAAATGGAGAACTGTTTACAGGTAGGATTATTAAAAGGAATTTTGGAATTATTACTTGACTGTTCCACACAACAAACCAATGTTTACAAGCAAGAGTTTAATGAGGGCAGAGTTGTCATATGGACTAGCGTGCTAGGGACTGTTATCTGGTATAGCGTTCTATATTTCTGTGATTAGGTTTACAGTAGAGTAATAAGGCCTTTGTTTGTGTGATATATATATCCATATATAATACGCTTAGGGTGGGCAAGCAAATTCATCATTATTATCCACTACAATGAAAGATGGTGTATAATGAAAGAGGGCGAGCGACCGACAATGTCAAGCAAACAGATGTGGCCTATAACAATCGACATATTGCATTAATAAAGCTAGCTCTTAAGAGCCGACTTGGAAGAGTTTCAAAGTTCGTTGAGTAACAATTACTGCATGCACAACTGTTGTTGGGTTTATTGCGCTTGGTATCAGAACGGAGAAACGGGCAATTGAGCGTCCTGCATTGAAAAAAGACAGTTACTTCCATAACAAAACAAATCATCATGGGTTAAAATGGAGGGGGAGCAGGGATGGGAATATACAGACCACTCAATAGGGGAATCTGGGTCGAGAACGGGGAGGCAGTGCGGGACGGGAAAGGAGTTACGGGGGGAAGGGGGAGCATGGGGGTAAATTAGACCATACAACTGGGTAGACCGCGAGAAGTTCGCAGGAGGAATCAGGGGGCAGTCACCAACCTTTTCATTCCATACTGCCCACTACAGTATTTCGCTCAGGTATGCGGGAACCGGCTAGACCGGCGTATGTTACGCCGGGGGTACAGCTAGTTCAATTTATTGCGACACTAGCACAAAAGGATAAAGAAGGGATCGGTTGTATCCACTTACACTTTACCTAATTACATAAAAAAAATAAAACCAAATCAATTAATAAAGCCGGTAATCCTTTTGTTGGGAACTGATGTTTACATTGGGGACAGTTTGGGGGCGGTGCGGGCAACTCCAACCTTTGGCCTTGATGGCTGCTGACCTGCTTGTAGGAGTGGACAGCGCATGCGCCACTTTTTGACTTACTGCTATGAGCAGGCCTATTGTTTGTCTGTCAGGCCGAGGTGCTAACGCAAGCAAGCCCTTTGTCTGAGTGCCAGACAGCTTCTAATGAATTTTGTTATTTGTTTTAATACTTGAGCTTAAAATCCGAGTAGCTAACTTGAAAGTAGTGATGGATAACAGCGGTACCAGTAACGGGAAGAGCCAGCGCGGTCGTCCCTTAAAAAGAAAATATCCGTCGGGTACCCTGGACCCGGACAGCCCAGCTAACTGGACAGTAGGTGACATTAAGGCAAAATTAATCAGGAGGGGCATCATAGCGGCTAAATCCTTCAAACGTGCATTACTTCAACTACTGCAGGAAAATGACGACGCCACAGATAGACGACAGTGCCGCACCGATGAAGACGATGCTGTCGTAGCAATAGTATTTGTGCCCACTTGGCAGCGTACATCGTTGAGTGACAACGCAGTCGGAAGTGAAAATAACACTAACAGGGACTTGGACCGAAATTTGCCAACCGTACTTCCAGCTCCAGCTCCAGATTCCGCTGCCCCGTGTTCGAGTTCAAGTTCAGGAGACTGTTTTGGTGCTTCGCATCTCGCTGGTTGTCAACGGGGACTTCCGTTTCAAGGCACACTTAGTTCGGCGTTCTCCCGCGGGCCGGCCTCCACTTTCGGGGGTGGAGGCCTTGAACCTCGAACCTTGAATGTCAAGTATCGGAGGAAGCTATGCTACCTTGCTTCAAGGCCCGTTTTCGAATGCTGGTTTTGGGTCAGGCGTTCAAGTGGATTCTGTTGCGCACATTGAGCCGGTCAGTGGCCAGCTACAGAAGGGCATAATTGACGGTAAGGACGTTAATCTTGCGTCACTTTTAATTTCGCAAAATCAAGCTGCCATGCAGAGCGCCGTGCGATCGCTGCAAACGTCGGATGGTGTGGTCATCAGTTTGAAAGCTTGCGACTCACGTTTGTAACGCTCATTGGCGATTGACGAGTTTTGTTTGGCCATTGACGATTGACGAGTTTTGTTTGGCCTTCGTTATTTTCAAGTCTATTATGTGCGATGCTTACCCACATCGACACAAGCAACTGGATCTCTATTTGAGGCATTTATTAGAGATGGCCAGGAATTTCGGAGGAAATTCTTTTTATCAATAACATCTGGCGTTTCCTTCGAAAGCAGCCGCGATTCTGCAGCACTCCAACATCGCAGTAGACTGGAGTATTATCGATAATGTGGTGTTCAATCGAATTTTTGCTAGCCATAAAGTTTCTGCTTGTTCGGTGCGTAACAGTATTGCTCGTGTTTCGTCGTTCTGCCCCCTCATTTCTAATTCTCATCCCCAATCCGCACAACGAGGTTCAAGAGGGCCGACGAAAGGTGGCAGGGACATGTCTTACTTCTCTACATCGGCTGATAAATTAGGACACAAACGCCTTTTTTATAAATGGGTGGAAATTTGCAACAATTTTAATGCTGTGAAGGGGTGCTCGCGGACTGAGTGTTCTTTTAGCCGCACCTGCGCCTCCTGCAACGGGGCCCATCCCCTAGTGTCATACCGTTCCTAGGCTGGTGGAGAGAAGCCTGCCTCAACGGCGTCGGCCTGACTGTGTGCAACGTCTGCTGACTGGGCAGCTTCCACTCCGATTGACATTGATGCTCTTGAATCGGAACTGCTTGAGCACCCGGATCCGGCTGCGGTTCAGGAGCTCATTAGTGGGTTACGCCTAGGTTTTCACACAGGTGTCGACAAGCTACCTGAAACGTCCTTAATTTGTAGAAACTTGCTTTCAGCTAGACAGGAACCTGTTGTGGTCTCGGTCTTGATCGCGGAGGAGGTGAGGAAAGGTTATGTCATTGGCCCCTTCGAGCACCCCCCGTTTCCAATCTACAGAGTCAATCCACTGGGTGTCGCTACGGGAAAATATTCTGGGAAGAAGCGATTGATAATCGATCTCTCGTCCCCGCATGAGGACCCTGACCACAGCAGCATCAACGAACTGATTGACAAGTTCAAATGTTCCCTTACCTATACAAGAATCGATGATGCCATCCACATTGTTTCTAAAATCGGCACGGACGCATTGATGTGCAAGACTGACATTACGGATGCCTTTAAACTCATACCAATCCACCCGGATCTTTGGCATTTACATGGCGTTAAATGTGATGTAGTGTATTATTTTTTCGTGCGCTTAGTTTTTGGTTCTAGAAGTAGTCCTGAGATTTTCGATAAATTAACCGTCGCTGTTTGTTGGATTCTGCAGCACAATTATGGCATCCAGTTCCTGCTTCATCTACTTGATGATTTTCTGGCTGTGGATGCTTCCAAAAGTGATGCATTCCGAACGAAAGCACTCTTGTCTTTTGTCTTCAGGAAACTGCGGATTCCACTGGCCCCACATAAGACTGTCGGCCGCACTCCTTGCCTTGAATTCCTCGGCAATATTATCGATGCTGAGAAGATGGAGGCTCGTTTGCCAGAAGACAAGAAGTTACGCATTGGGGACCTGCTCATGAATTTTGACAAGAAACGGCGTTCTAAACGTGAGTTGCCGTCTCTTCTAGGCCATCTCAATTTTGTCACACGAGTTATTCCGGCCGGACGTGCTTTTGTTGCCCACTTGCTGTATGGTGGCTAAATTAACCCGCAAATTGCACCATTTTGTTTCCTTATCCAGCAGCAGCAAGAAAGAGCTTCTGCCTTGGGGCACATTTCTTTTGTGTTGGAATTACAGGCATTATGTAAGGGGCGGACTCCAATTCCGTGCTTAATGGTTCTTGTACGACGTCTGACCTGGTGTGCTCTGCATGACAGTTTTACCTTTTCTGCCCAGCTACAAAATTAATGGTCCTTCTCCCCTTTCCTTACAAGACGCTCGCCAGGCTTTTCTTCCTAGCACAGAACTTGTCAGAGTAGAGTGTCCCACGTTTCTTCAAGTTACTATGCCTTAGCGGCGGTGGTGGACGAACTTTTTGAAGGTGCCCGAGCGGATAGCATGAGGTTTTAAATTTAAATGCGACACTGGTTTTAAATTATATCGTTCCTTTCTAGCCGTGCAAAGTTTCGGGCGTTCTGGTGCTTTGGAGCAGTTGTTGATATTCTTCGCAGCCTTTTTTCATAGGGTACGCGGTTTGCAGCATGGGACAATTAAACTGTACTTGTGCGGAATTCTTGTTAAGATGAGTCGTCCATGAAAACGGGCCATGGTGTTAAACTGGGCAGGCAGAGCTTGTGCCCCCTTTTCCGTGTTGGCGTTTCAGCTTGTTGGCGTTTCGCCCTCCTTGTGCTTCGGTGTTTGCGTTTTGCTTATTTCACAGCGGTTCGGTGTTTAGTTTAGCCCACTTTGCCGTGCTTCTGTCCTTGAGTTTTGCCTGCTTGGCCGTGCTTCAGTATTTGCATTTAGCTTGCTGCTGTGCTTCGGTATCATCTTGCCTGCTTGCCGTGTGACAGGGTTGTCGTCAAGACTGCTTCGCGAGTGCCTGTGCGACAACCGTTTGCATCCCCTGTCAAAAGGCGGCTGTGTTTTGTTTTTTAACCGCATTGTGTGTTGCGCTTTACGTAGGCCTCCATCGCCTATCTCCGAGCGCTTTACGTAGGCCTCCATCGCCTATCTCCGATCATGCTATGCCTTTTATGTTTTTAGTTCAGTTTTGATGGTGAAGGTGGTAGCTTCTTGGTTTACGGCCTGTGCAGTCCAAGTTCTTCATAACAGAAGCCTTCCAGTTTACTTTTACCGATTAGAATGACGTTGAGCGAGCATTCGGCTGGGGTAACTTGTGGGTATTGGGGGTTTTGAGCGTTGGAATTGCTTTGGATATTGTTTCACAGGATTATTTATTTATGTGATGTCCTAGGCGGGGACACACCTTAGCCCAGCGTGGGCACCAATGGTAATAAACACACGGACTACCAGAGTGTAGGCTACAGCTGATAAGACAGCGAACTTCCTGTTTACTGCTCTTTAAATACAGAGAAGTCATGTGATACACTTAAGACAATATACAATTATGGAACAGCCTATTTAGTGGTTAAAGGGTTATCTTGGTAGGGTTAACATATAGACATGAAATTGATGGCTGCCATTGTGGAGCACACAAGTGACGACTCCATGCAGCGAGCGAAAAAAAAAAAAAAACAGAAAAAAAAATAATCTAAGCCTAGCTGGAAATAAAATTATGATTACGAAGGCAAGATGTATTTTTTAGTGCACTACCTATTTTTAAAGAAAGATACATAATTTTTCGCTTTCGAGGAAAAACTAAACACTATTTTTGAAAGCTGTTTTACAAAAATAAAGAACTGAAGATGTACATGATTAAGCAAAAAATTAAACATTAATAAACTGGCTGAAAACTTGCCAGTTTTAAATTTCTGTTTTGGTTTCTGGAGCAATTTTACAATAAATTTTAATGTTGTTTTAATTTTCATAGCCTTTTTTGGTTAATTTTCTTTTTGCAGCAACCATTTCTGCAGCTGAAACGCTACAGCGTTGCTGTGGACAAACATCTGGATTAGGCTTCACCGGAGTGTGAATTGCGGCTCCAAGCAATTTTTTGTTCCGATGTCGGAAGTGTTTAGGTACATGAAAAGACAAAAAGATACAAAAAAAGATAAAATCGTGAAATCAATTTTTCACACGAACAACAAAATACACTTACATTTTTACCTAATTTTAAAGGTGGACATTTTTTAAATTAACAGAGCCAATTCTCTGCACGAACAACTAGGGGACAAAACGTTTTAGCGTTACTCGCTACAGTTTAAAAAGAACTATCATTTAATTCACATATAACGGATTACAACAAAAAAAACGAAGAAGTTGTAGCCAAATGGTAATTTTACAAAAAACTACAAATTGAGCTTGTCTGGAGCTCTACGCAGTCTCTTTGAACGATGAGCATTTTGAAGCTGCGCTGCAATGTCAACCTGTGTTGGTGAAAGCACAACTTTGCGTTTATTGTGATTCGGTTTCGCTTTTTTGTTAGCATGGCCTGGCTTCGGTGGTGATTGCTTAGTGGACGGTGACGTAATAATCGATGGAGATTGCGACCTTTCTGGCTTAGAATCTCCTTCAAGAGGGGCGCTGGTAGTAGCCAAAGGTGATTGGTTATTTACGTTAGCAGACTCATCCACTTCGTGTGTGTGGGGTAATTTCGCTGGGGATTTCCTGCCACCTGGTGACTTGCGATGTAAATTCTCAGGTGATTTTGCAAGCTGTTGGATTGGTGGAATTTTTCCCTCAGTAACGGAAATTGACTTTCTGGATTGGCCGAGCGATCGACGCTCAGGAACTACGTCAGCGAAACTTGGCTTTTCACGTTGTTTGCCGCCAAAAGACATGCGTTTGAAATTTGAGTGATGTTGCTCATTATTATTCACGAAAGAATTACTGCTTTTCGCCGTCGAAACAAGTGCGTTTGGAGGCTGTTCTGGATAATCATTTTCCGCGGTATGTAACCTTAGCTGTTCGCGATGTTTGCGAATCGTATTACCGTTAGTATCAACGATAGTATAGGACTGATTTTCACATTTTTGGTTAACCATACCGACTGACCAAAGCCTATCATTTGTCGTTGAAAAGTCACGATACCAAACCTTTTCACCTATTTGATACGTTTTCAACTCACGATGGTGGGTGCTCTGTACTTGTTTTAATTGTTTACGGCGTACGGCTGCAATAGGGTCAGGGAACAATAAATCCAGCCGAGACTTTAATTCTCGGTTAAAATATAATTTTCCGGGTGTTGCTTGCGTGGTAGCGGAGATAGTGATTCGTGCTGATAACAAGTAAGAATTTATACTCTCTTGAATAGTAGACCCCTGTCGCCGCGCGGCCGTGTAGACTCTCTTGAAATTACGGACGTATACCTCAGCCAAACCGTTGGTCCAAGGCGCAAAACTTGGCCCGGTCATGTGCCTAATTCCGTTGGATTTTAACCAACTTTGGAATTCTGCTGACAAAAATTGGGCAGCATTGTCCGTAACTAAGCTGTCCATTAAACCATATAAAGCTATATGATTGTTTAAAACGTCAATGACACGCGCGGACGTTGTTGACTTCATTTTATGCACAAAAGGAATTTTTGAATGTGCGTCTACAAGAATGAAAAACATGTAATTGTCCATCGGGCCCAAAAAATCAGCGTGTAAGCGATTGTTGGGTTTTAGTGGATATTCCCACGTATGCTTAGGACCTGCCGTTTGAGTATCTTTATACTCTTGACAATTTTGGCACGATTTGACTTTATTTTCAATGTCAGAGTCAATCTTAGGCCACCAGACTTTTTGTCTAGCTAAACTTTTCAATTTAACTATGCCTAAGTGAGCACTGTGTAGATCTTTCAAGATTTGTCTCCGCAAGGCCGTCGGCACCAGGACTCTATACCCCCAAAATAAGGTTTCGTTTTCGACAGAGATTTCAGCACGACGTGTGAAGTACGGTAACAGATCGGGAATTTCGCATTTGTCAGGCCAACCATGGTTCACATAACGATAAACTTTTGAAAGGATTTTATCACGTTTACTTTCAAGAACGAGTGTCTCGTTTAAAACTGGAAGATTAGAAATAGTTTCTAAAGCAAGAATATTGTACTGCTCTTCTGCTTTCTCGAATTCCTCGGTATTTGGGAGGGGAAGGCGCGATAAAGCGTCTGCCGTCAAATTAAGTTTACCGGGAATGTGTTGGAATTCGTAATCGTAAGCATTAAGCGTCACTGCCCAACGCTGAACCCTGGCGGCTGCCATCTGCGGTATTCCTTTTTTAGGGCCAAAAATCCAAACTAAAGCCTTCTGATCAGACTGCAGTATGAATCGCTGACCATAAACGTATTCATGAAACCGTTTCACTCCCCAAGCCACGCTGAGCGCTTCCCGGTCAAAATGCGAGTAGCCTCTTTCCGCTTGAGTGAGTTTACGTGAAGCGAAAGCTATCGGCCGTGATTCACCGTTTTTCATGACATGCATCAGGCACGAGCCTATTCCGTAGGGTGAGCCGTCACAAACGAGCTTGAGCTTTAATTTCGGATCGTAATGCACCAGAACTTTTGATTTAAGAAATAATTCTTTTACTTTACTCACGGCTCGGTCGCATTCTGCCCCCCAAACCCACTTCACACTTGGGCTTAACAAACGTGTTACTGGTGACAGAATATGAGCGAGATTCGGTAGATATTTTGAGTAATGGTTTACAAAACCCAGAAAGCTCTGTAGCTCTTGAATACATGTTGGGTTAGGAGCGTTTGTGACTGCTTCGATAACCTCAGGGAGTGTATGCAAGCCTTCTGCATTTATCATGTGGCCTAAATATTTTAATTCAGGCCGCGACAGTTTGCACTTCTCGATCCTAAGTTTGGCTCCTGCATCTTGTAAAGCATTTAACAGTTTATTTAACGATTCGTCATGCTCACCCCCCTTCCCGCTCACCAGGATGTCGTCATAAAACGGGAGACATTTGGGGATTTTACTGGTGACTTGAGTCATTACCCTCTGGAAAATTCCAGGACTGGACGCTAGGCCCAGGGGTACGCGAAGCCATCTAAACAAACCCAGGGGTGTATTTATTGTCAAAGCTTCTTGTGACTCTTTGTCGAGTTCAATTTGCAGAAATGCATCCTTAAGATCGATAAGGGAAAAAGTGTCACTGCCTGCTAATTCACTGAATAATTCTGCGGCCGTGGGAACTGGATAGTGGTCGACTTCGAGTTGAGGGTTCACGGTGGTTTTATAATCACCAATCACTCGGATTTGACCATCCGCTTTGTGAACTATGACGATCGGCGTAGACCACTGAGAAGTTTCCACAGGCTCTAGAATTCCAAGGCCAACCAATCTACGAATTTCTTGGTTAACCTTTTCTTTGAGTGCTAACGGAACCGGTCTTACACGACTATACACAGGCTTGGCATCAGGTTTTAAATGAATTTTGGCTTTAAAATTCTTAAACTTACCCATGCCTTCAGAAAATAGCTCCGGGAAACCCTTCACTATTTCGGAAGTGTCAACTATTTCGGAAGTGTCAACACTCAATAGGGATAATGGATGCATCTGCCCCGGAATCAAGTTCCATTTCTAGCTTGACACCATTTAGGCAGACTGGCATTTTCCATTTATGGATTTTCATAGAATTAACTACTACTATTATTTTGTTGGTTTGTAGGGGAATTGAAATCTGGTCCGCAGCCTGACTCAGTCCAAGAGTATTATTTTTCAGTACAAGATAGTCGTTGTCTGAATCGTCATCAGACCCGGAACCAGACTCTGAATTTTCGGCTTCAACATCCTGGCCTTCTTCACTATCACTTTCGCTATCGCGTTCGAGTTTGTTGACGCGTTTTTTGTAGCTATACTTTTGTTTAGTGTTCGGCCTAGCCTTAAAATTTGTGCTAGAACTTGCTTTAGGGTGGTCGAGTGATTTTAAAGTTCTACTCGAATGACTAGCTTTTCGGCACACGGCTTTTAAATGGCCGACAGTGTGGCAACGGCCACATGTATAGTCTCGATATTTACAACGTGTTTTCACGTGGCCATTTTTGCCGCAACAATAGCAAATGAAATCCTTAGTGGATTTAGGCCTACTTGATGTTTTGCCCGATTTTTTAGCTACGTAGTTAACAGCTCTAGAATGGCTTCTCAAAACGCTTTGGTCTGTTTCAGCAGATTCTAAGGATAAAGCTAAGGATGTTGTAGCCTTTAAATCCAGAGTCTGCTTCAACAACTCGCGTTGAATGACTTCTGATTGGATCCCCCCAATTAGGCGATCCCTAATCATTTCGCTGTTAATGTCTTTAATTTTTGCGAAGTCACAATACTTCGTCATTAGCTTTAAGGCAGCTAAATATTCCCCGATACTCTCATCTGATTTTTGCGATCTTCTAAAGAATTTAACACGCTCAGATACCACTGAGGGCACTGGCTCAATGTCGTCTAAAACTTTTTTAACGAGCTCATCAAATGTTAATGAGTCGGGCAAATCAGGTGAGAGGATATTAAGAATTCTATCAAACATTTTCTGGCCCACAGATGCCATTAGAAAATTAACTTGCTTGGTTGCTGGTATTTCTTTAGCTAAAAAAAAGTAACGAATTCGGCTGGAGTATTTCTCCCATGTGTCAGACTCGCAATCGAATTCCGAAAATAAACCAGCGGTTTTAGACGAACCCATGTTGACGTCGTCTTCACTATCACTAGATTCAAAATTTAGATTTAAATTAGAACTAGCTTCATTAACGCTTGCGTTCACTACTGAATTATTTTCAGTTTCACTTTCACTGCTAACTTTAGCAGTTACAGGTGGTTTGCTACCGACACCTGTCTTTGGCATAAGCCTACAAAATTAAATTTAATTAAATTTAATTACAATCCTGTTTAACATGCAAGGATTAAACTGGAGCACTCAAGACTACCGGTCACTTATTTAAACACAGAAATAAATCAAGCTTGACTGTAGCCTACCTAGTTGTATAAATTAACTGCCTACAAGTTAAATTTAAAGGGACTAGGCTTTGAAAAAATGTTTTACGTTCACCATTTGCAACGTTTTACAAAACAACACTTCTGGCCTAAGCCTCAGCACAGACCAGATTTCACTAAATTCGAGCATAAACCTACGGTGTTAAATTTTACACCGGCACACACTAGCCCGAATATGGGCAATGGCACAATCGAATTTACAAGGGTTAATTTAGCAGCGCATTTTTCGAACCTTCAGGTTTATAGTACTGCCTGTGCGGACACGCCAGTGCGTCGCTCTAGAACACTGCCAAGGTAAAATTAACCATAACAAAATCCAATTGCCCACTTCGGTTCTAGTTGTTAAGGTACTAAATTTAACTATTATCATTTCGTACCACACAGCACTACCACGTCAAAATAACACTGTTTGAAAAAGTTTAAACTCTGATAGGAATTCAGAGCACTAATTTTCATTGCCAAAATGAAAAAAATTTGCAACTTACCACAAATATGGAGCAAAGATGTGGTTGAAGACCTATCAGTTAAGCTTAAGTTTTTTAAGATTACCAAAGGTACCGGACTCGTCGCCAACTGTGATGTCCTAGGCGGGGACACACCTTAGCCCAGCGTGGGCACCA
>JAHWFP010210911.1:4411-27664 GCA_023313725.1 Lithobius niger
ATTTTTTTATCGTTTTCGTTTAAGAATTTTTGGACTGTTTTTTTTCGTTGTGATCGGGGGGGGGGGGCGTAAATTGCCGGTTTGCCCTCCCAGAAAAAATTCCTAGCTACGGCCCTGTCAGTGAGGCTGCGACTCCGGGGAAGCCAGCAACGGAACACTAGGGTACCCGTCAAGAAGGTGCTCGCCACCAAATTGACGAGGTCTACTGTCAACCCAAAAATTGACAGGTATTGTATATTTTCATGGCAACAAGAAACTTAAATTTGTCGGCCCCTGTGATGGCCGGCTGAAATTTGTTTCTTTTACCTAACAAGATATACAATACCTCATTCTACCCTACGTCCTCTCTTGAGTCACCTTCTCAAAGGCCAGTGCAGGACTAAGCTAACTAGCAAGCAATATAACATACTATTGGTATAAAATTGCACGCAGTGTCCAAATAAGTAAGCATAAAATGTAATTACATGCAGTTTATGGTTTGGTGTCGTGTCCATAGTACTGTCTCAATGTTGCTAATTTCAGCCACAAGTGTTAATGAAGGATACATAGTTTCAACATTCAATCTCGTAACGTCGGATTTTTGATTCTACAAATTCAACTATTTTCATCAGGCATTTTTGAATCACCTAAGTTGTCCCGATTTAGATCTTGGCTCGTGTTGTTTTTTTTAAACCGGCGGTCATCAACGAAGAACAATGAAGGGGCGCGGTCGTTCTGTGTCTGTGTTTGGGGTCGATGACCATGCGTGATGTGCCACAGTTGGCCGTGTTTTTTTTTGCAGACATGCCATGGTTTACCGGTCTTTTGTATGGCTTTCCGGGTCGATACGTGGAAGGAAATCAAATTTGATGAACATGCGTGAGGAGAGTTTTCACTGGTTTTGCGGCAAAATTTTGTGGTAATTCACTTGCGACTGAAGTTTTAAGACCATGTCCAAATTCGGGCTAAAATGGTGTTGCGTCGATCTGTCTTGTGGTTTTTCTATCAAAACTATGACGATGATCGTTTTGTCAAAGAAAATTAATTTTTAAAGGTACATCCCCCCCCCACAACAATAAGAAGTTGTGTGTTTTGCCCGCCTCTGGATACTTGGCTAGGCTGTATTTCAAAATTTATTTACTAATAAACAGTCCTTCACTATTTTAAGCTAGGTTTCAGCTTTGATCTAAAAAGTTTCACGTACGATGAAATTCTGAGCTGTCAAAGTTGAAATTTCAACACAAACCCTGGGGTAACGCTTACTGGCATTGGCTATCGCATTGTTGATGCAGATCCCAAGCTGTCTATATGGGTTACTGTTTAATGTATTGATGTTTCTTTACACTTTTCTTGATTTTTCTATGCATGTTTATTTTTTAGGGCTGGAATTCTTTATCAGTTTACTGACAAAGACGATCGGGAACTAAAGACCTACATTCGACTTCACAGTCCAGACTTCCAGGGATGTCGGAGATCACTGAACCGAAAGAGGCCCCACATGTTTGAAATACTCTTGGGAGAAGACAGACTGCTCGAGTTGGCAGCTGCCAATGAATATGAGGCATCTGAATGGCTGCAGGCATTTTTGCAGACAGCATCATTAAATTCTCAGAAGGTAAATGATAATTGCAAACATGAGCATTGTTAGTAAAGCTCTTGACCCTGAATGAGTTTCAGAAATTAGTCACATTTTTGAGCACTCAAAACCATAATGATAGCCTTTCATTTCATCTGAACTGAATGTTCAATTGTTTCACTTTTGCTTTGTTCTTTCTAAATTCTAACACAATTCAAGTTAGGAGTGGCTTAATGGTTTCAAAAGAACACTGAAATGTGGGATTGACATGGCCATTTCTGTAAATTCTTTTGCTGCTGAAAGTTAATTAAACCACGCACCATGGCTGTTTGCCGTAACGCGCTTATCACCTGACTGGGATAGTCCACTCGAGACGGCCAAAGATCCACTATTCTCGTTCGTCAGTGGCTAACTCATGATGACATCACGGTAAACGCAGACTCTCGTGGTAGCCTATAAGCTGTTCTCAAGTGCACATGTAGGCATTCTTTTCTTACCACATAAAACATGTTTTTAAGCCTTAGTCTAAAAAATTATATTCTCGATCACACATCAATATTTTCACCAAGCGTTTTATGGAGGCGATGACCGTATCAACTATCAACCCTATCTCCATTCACATGGAACCTAAGGACCTTTGAAAGGCGTGTCATGACTAAAAACGTTGTTTTAAAGATAAAATTAGTTCTCATTCATATAATCCCTCCTCGCTGTGTTACTTGTTGGGATGTCCTTCTTACCAATCGGCACTTCTTTTTCCTTCATTTGCATAAAATTTCCTCTAATTTATGCAATTTTTAAACGTCTTTTCTGGTTCCTACCTCGCTTCCTGATATCTGTCTAGCTCCCACTGTCTCTTTTGCCATTGGCACGGCAAGTTGGAAAAATTCTGAGCGTGCATCAAGTATCACGAGAATTTGAACTGGATCATGTCTTCAACTGCTATTGATGCGTCATGCCAAAGGAGAATCACGAGCTCGGTGTGTGGATTACCCGGTGGATGGGGGATACAGAGCGTGATGTTGTGAATTCAGCGAGGAAGCCAGTTGGAAAATTTCAAGAAAATGGCGGTGGCGTGAAACTGAAAGTACGGGAAGATGTAGCGGCGCCAGACATTCCGTGGGGAAGTTAGCGGTATGATTTTCTAAATTACTGGCTATATTAGGTAAGGAAAAATGGAATAAGGTAGCACTGCAACATGTGTTGTTTAGAATTGATTTTCGTTATGCGGACGATATTCCAGACACCTGTCCGAGGATATATGCCGTCCGAGAATTCCGCCATTGTGACGAGGCATTTAATAGTTTCCCAGTTACCCGATGAATTATTAAGTAAAGAATAGCGCCCGAGAAAATGTGCAACAAGGGGTGATTGGCTTGGTGGCAGTAGTGCTGTTGGTGTTAGGTCACCAATATTCCCAGTGGTGGGGGGGGGGGGACTGGATGGTTCATTTCAGATTTATTTTAAAATGTAAAGAGGCAAGCATACATGTGCTAGGCAGGGAAGTGTGTATGGGGCACATCTGTAGTGGTGCACAGTTAGAAGTCGGTTGGTTCAGGACGAGAATTGTCTTGTCGCAAGTTTGTTATGCTGTCTCTGTTGCGGAAGGGCAAGGAGACACTTGCTATTCCTCTGGCAGGGTGTTCTGTACCAATTTCGAGTGCTTGGGCTTCGGCTCCAAGTGTGGTCAGGACTTTTGCTTCTGAGGGTGCACCGTTTTCGTAGGCTGAAGGAGTGTTCATCTTCACGTACTTTGATGACAAACCTCTTGGGGTGCTCATTAGAGCAAGTACATTGGTATTTGAAGCAGATGATAGGAAAGCTAGTGAGAGTGGGGTTCTCGCCAGTTCGAGAACAGTGTATTAGTTCCCATGCAGTGATTGCTGTTTCTACAATGGCATTGTGGTAGCTTTGCAGTGGGGCGTGCCTCGGGCTGCCAGATTGGAAACGACTTGATAGGGGCGAAGCATCCGCAAGTGGTTGTCTCGGAGGACTGTGACAACGAGTGACCTTTGGCAGCTGTTGGGTTTGCCTGGGAGCGTGTCTCGCACGCTAAAAGGGGCATGTTCCATATGCAATTTCTCCAAGCGAATTATTGACGTGGGACCGGGCAGGGGCAGACGGTCCTCGCCAGGCTTTGCCCTGGTGGGTGACGGTGTGGAGTACGGAATGAGTACACCAGTCAAGGGTGCTACTCAAGGAGGCAACAGTGATTTTCCAAGGCTATTGCAGTGTCTGCAGTTAAAGGGTCTGCTTTAGCAGAGGGTGAATTGCTGGTGTTGCGCCACGGTTAGAATCTGTCCCAACAAGTAACACAGCGAGGAGGAATTATATGAATGAGAAATGGTGATTCTACCAGAGAACTTGTTCTTGCAGGAGAATCGAAGTTCTCAGAGTAGAATTCAATGAAGCTGTGTTACTTTTAGGGATCAACCGACTTTTAGGGCAAGATCCGGATCCGGCCATTATATTGAGCCGGATACCGGTTGCAACACAACCAAAACATGTTGCCGTAAACATGTTGCATGCCTCGGTAAAATAAATCGACGTAAAATAACTAAGTGATCTACGGGTATAAAAAATTTCTGATGTAATAATTACAGTGTAAATTAGTGCACAAAAATATACTTGGGATAATCGTATTAGGTTTTCATAACAAAAAAAAAGTTGAAGTTCGACTACGTAAATGCGCTTACGAAAATATTCATATTCCGTTGCAGTACATGGGATACCTTGAAACGATGGTCCTCTGGTTATTCTTCCATTACAGCGTTGTTTACGGCTTCCGAAATCCTTTTTTTAAAGTTTTTAATACCGTAGAAGTAGTTTAAAGTTGTTTTATTCCTAATTTATATTCGCTATCAGTGATGTTTACGGCCGCCATCATGCTCCAACTCCCTGCCGGCTGTCCGCCAATAGACGCGCACCTGCTAGCTTCAATGGCTGTGACCTTGACTCGCTTCACGTGACGTCACTTGCGACTGGCCCCCGTCGCGATAGTGATCACGTGCTATACACGTGCCAATCGGGGAAGACCAGCTTTCAAACGCGACCAAGATGGCGGCCGTTTGTTGCATTGTTGAGTGAGTTACGACAGCTTGAACCAAGGTCTAGTTTTAGCAGACAAAAGCAATTTCACGTCAATTTTGACGACACGGCCAACAAAAACATCAATTAAGATAATTAAAAGATGATATTAAATTAAATGAATCCAAAATAGGCATGCCAAAGTACGTAATTCAGTCGGAATTACAACTCCGTTGTATGCAATGGCGGTTTTTCTTTGCAAACGGGGCTTTGAATCGAGAGTGCGTCGAGAGTTTTAGAAACGATTTTGAAGTGACGATAAATCGTGGTTTGGACGCCTAGGGGTTAATTCGAAAAGTAAGACGGTTTAATGACGACATCAAAAACTAGCAAGAAATAATAGCATGATAAACCAAAGATGACTAACATGTTGCAAGAGTCGAGACAGTTTTGTTCATAAAATGAAAAAAAAATACAGCTTTTTATGTTGGTTTCGTTCCTTTTTTGTTTTCGGTCTTTGTTATACTGTACGCAATACAAAATGGAACGAAAGCAATTTAAAGCTGTAAATAAAAGACCTATTGTGATTTTAATTGTGTTTTAATGCAACCAAAATTCAATAATTTTAATCTAAAATAAATAAGTGGACTACATACTGGTTTCACAAATATTGCAAAATTTTGCTAATTATTCTTCGAAATGAAGCAGTAAGCTAACAATGAGAAATCCTTCAACTAGAAAAATGTTTTCTGACTGATTAACCTAATGAGTACTTTGTTTGACTGTTTCAAAAAAAATTTGCAGAATTCAGCAACATTGGAAAAAGAGTTCTGTAGCCCACATGCAATTATACTATTCTGGTACTCATAATAGCGTAAGACTTCTACGTGTTTAATGTAAGAAAATAATGTGAAACAAAGCGAAAATTAACACCATAGCTGCAACTTATCAGGGGAAAAAATAAAATAGCTTTATTTCGTTTTTGTGTGTGAATTACCCGGTATCCAGTACCGGTCTAGGTCCGGCACCTAGATCCGGAACCGATCCGGCACTGACGTCAAATTATCCGGAACCAACCCGGATCCGGCAAAACGGTATCCGGTCGATCCCTAGTTACTTTCATGACCCGCCCGCCTCCACTGGCACAAGACTGGGTCACCAGCACTGGGAAAGCGACAGTGGGAGCTAGACGTGTGACGGGAAGCTAGGTAAGGAACGGGAATTGACGCTTAAAAATTCTATAAATTAGAGGAAATTTTATGCAAATGAAGGGAAAAAAAGTGCCAATTGGTAAGAGGGACATCCCAACAAGTAACACAGCTTTGTCGGATTCTAATCTGAGAACTTAGATTCTCCTGCAAGAACAAGTTCTCTGGTAGAATCACCATTTTTAGTTTTTGTAATTTTTCGTTGCCGACAAAAAATATTCATTACCTGATTTTTCGTGATATAGCAGGTCCATCCATTGAAGGCTCAATCCCTAGCGATGAAAATTTGGTTTCTGTGCCGTGATTGTAGCTCCCCTTCTGCGCATGCGCGCAGGCCTCTCTATAGAGCAGCCGAGTCGAGCTGGCTTCATCTTTCTGCCTGGGGCACCACCGCAAGTGGGTATTCTCTTCGGCTCTCTCGACTTTTTTATACAGGCTGCAGTTCTTCTTCCGGTTACCCGGTCGCCCTCAAGTGTTAACATCTGCAACTCAAGTGTGACAAATGGATTCTCCTGTCGTCTGGGCTTTCCTGATTCTTCTTCTCCCTTACGACATCCGGTTTCGCCTCTGACCGGACACCATGCTCCTGCTTCTCTGGTCACCCGTCCGGATTCTTTGTCTTTCGCCTTCGTTACCCATGAAGACAGCTTGGCCAGGAGCCCCACGGCCGCCTCGCCTGTTGCAAGCAGCCCCACCTCATCGGACTGGTTGCCTTCCGTTCACCAAGTCATCCCGAATCTTCTTGAACAGAAGAACGTTCTCGACTTGTCCTTACAAGTTCCTCAAGACGCATACTGGATATTAACTTCGGTCGCCGACGGGCAGACCTGCCCCCACGTCGGTCGCCTTTACAGCCGCTGGTCGCTGCGTCACCAACTTCAGTTTCTGCTACTGTCACTAGTTCCGATCCACCGCCACAACCGACCGTCACCAGGTTACTGGTCCCCTTTCCCTGGTTCCCTCGGCTCTCTTCTTCAGATCCGGCCGTCTCTTTTTCGGCATGTGACCCATCGGTCCCTCCGCTGATTGCTGTTCCAGACCCACCTTCGGTCCTTGGCTTCTTCGGTTGCGACCGCGCTGTCCGAACCTGGATAATCGGTCCCTGTCTCATCATGTCTCCTCTGTGCAGAACACGCCTTGACCTCATCTCCAAAGGCTTCTTCTCCTAGCCCCGGGCCATATGCTGCGGTTCCTCTCATGCGCTCGCATGACTTTTTGCCACATTGCCCTTCGTCGCCAGCAACGGTCTCCAGTTCCCAGATCTCCATCTCTAGAATCTCAGCGCATCCCGACCGGTCCGCCTCCTCAGCCAACCAGGATCTACATCAAGTAGCCGGTCCATCCTGTACAGACTCTCTTACTCCACCATCCACAACAACTACTAATGAAGGACAACCTCCAGAATCCTTGTCGCCCACCCATGACTGACTTTGTCTCCGACCCTTGCTGACCGCAAGCAGCGGGCGCATCTTTTCTTTCCATTGTTTTTAATATTTTAATAAAGTTTTCTTTGTTGTGCTGAAGATTCAAAAAAAAAAAGATGTTACTCGAGATTACTCGACCAGGCCGGTCGGATCTCCTCTTCATACACCGTATTCCACACGGTGACTACAACTTCGACTACTTCAATCTTCTTTCCATTGGTACACCTCTTCAGTGCTGATCTCGGCTGATTACGTAGTCGCTGCACCCGTCTCTGTCAGGGAAAGCTGTCTTGTCCGGTCAGCTCTACCTTGCGAACACCTCCCAGTCTGGACGGCTGTTCCTTGTCGCCTCTCCTATTTTATCTCGCTGTATCACCCACCCTCTCTTCCATAGTACACATGCTTGATGTTATACACATCGGCAAGTGGGTGAGGGGGGGGGGGACTAGAAGAGCCTACCTTGAATAAGGCACCAAGTATGATGTCATACCATATCAGGAAACCGCTACAGATTCAGGAGTCCTATACTGCCATTTGTCCAATTAGACTCCACACTCATGCCGGGTCCTTCCACAACATAGCTACGCATTTGCCAGCCGAGCCGACCTCTGTTCTCGGTTGCCTTTCTTCTTCTTTCTTCCTTGGCTCGGTCGCCTTAACCTCCCCATCACCACAGCTCAATTTATGGCCGCTACCTTGGTCGACAGTCCCTCGGGACACTTCTCTGTGTCTCTTTTCTATGCCACCAGACGGTGCAGGTTGTTCTTCATTTTTCCCTCGCTTGACCAGGATCCTTCCTCTCTAGTTCGCACGTTCAGCTAGTCCCGTCATTGTAATTCTGCTGTCAAGCCTCAGTGTATTCTGCAGCCCCAACCGATGCTGTTTCTTCTTCTAACCCGGACGCTTCTCCGGCAGCTACTACGGCTCCTGTTGATACTGGCCCTTTTCCGGACCCTGTTCAATGCTCATGCCTGGAATTTACTGGTGCCAAGAACCATTTGGATCTGCATCCCTGTTGCCAGTTTTACCGCATTTGTGATTGGTTCAACAGAAAATGCAGTGTGTGTGCGCGCCTTTCCGAAAACGAGTGGAGAGAGATTCGTCACCGCCATGCAAAGTCGCGGCAATGTACAATTCAACGGGCAAACCAACATGCCCTTTCAACTAACAATTCTGGTTCCTCACAGGTTCCTTCCTATTCCAGCCCAAATAAGTCTCGCCGAGTTAAGGCATCCTCATCAGACCCTATGGCCTTTCCAGCACCTCCTGTTGTTCCCCCACCTGTGGAGGACAACGCTTCTCTACGGTCTCCTCCATTCACATCACGCCAAAAATTCAAGTCAACACTTGGGATGCGAAAGAAAGAACAAATCTTCTACTTAACGAGTTCCACTAGGCCACTGCGCTCATCGGCAACCTCACCCATTCCCCTACGATCATCCACACTATCATCAACGGTTGCCCCTTCGGTTGCTCCTGGAATCACGCCAGACTTTCAACAGCAGACACCATTGGCTCTGCTTTACTGCGAGGATTTCAGCTATCGCCAGACGACTTAGCTCATTTTAACGTAAATTGTGAGTCACTACTGTCGGTAGCATGTTCCTCCGCACAAGAACTCAAGGCCCTTCGGGAATACGCCTTCGAGCTTGATTCTCTTCGTTCTTCTGCAGCCACAGTCCCTATCCTTCAGGACACCATAAACAATCACTCTGTGACCGTGAATTTTCTCTGGGATTCAAACGCCACTTTAGCTGACGAAATCGGCCGCTTCCGCTCCGAGTAACTTCCCTTCTTGCTTCTACCATCCTAATAAAAGAAAAGTTCAAGAAGCTCTCACCTTTGCTTCCCACCCCACCTTGGAGAGAACAACATTGTTCGCGATCCAAGACGGCTTAAGCACAATTGTACATGTTAAAGCTAGTGCGAGTTTTTCGGGTGCTCCGCCTTTCATGAAAATTTATTAACTAAATGCTAGCACCATCAATTGTAAGAATTAAGCAGATCAGACTAGACGTTTCGGAATACCGCATCATGTCGAGATGACGCTATGACTAAATAAGTTGTTTCTATTATGAGCAGTACATATCAATATGCTTTCCACAACAGTAACAGTACAGTACCACGTATACCAGTTTTGAGGTTTACAACGGCTCATTTTTTTTCCTAATATATGTGAATTGTTTAGGGTATAACAATTCAACATATATTCTCCATGAACTCAGTGTCGTATCAGTGCAGGATCGGCGCTATATGTGGTAAGGCTTACTGACTTATTCGTTAAAACTTCGTTAACGTTATTTACGAATTTTTCATTGCATGGCTACTTTGTGTTGGGCCGGCTGTCATGCGTTGATCGTAGAAGCGAAATAAAATGAGCAGCTCATTGTCAAAAACAGGTGGACACAAGTGAAGAAAGGGACAAGGTCCTAGTACGCAAATCCTAAAATTTCTTAATCTAAGTTCAATAAGCAATGGAAATAGGAAATGGAAATAGAAATGGAAATTGTGCTTTAATTACTTTGCTCAGTAAGATAGCATAATTTATTTTTGCCCTACCAGTTTTCCATGGATTGCAAACGAACATACAAATTAAGAAAGGTGTTTGATGGGGGAATTAAACATTCCGTAAAAGTCTGGAGGAAGGACTCTTCAGTCGCCATTGTGTAAACCCTGCGTGGAAGAAAGACGAAGCCAGCTCGACTCTGGCCCTTTATATAGAGGCCTGCGCACATGCGCAGAAGGCGAGCTACGAACACGGCAGAGAAGCCAACTTTTCATCACTAGGGATTGAGCCTTCAATGGAAGGAACTGCTATATAAGGAAAAATCGGGTAATGTACGTTTTCTGTCAGACAACAAAAACAGAAATCGACCAGGCCCTACCCTGGTATTTCTATGTGTTTACTTATCATAAATACTTACCTTTAGGTCTATGCTAAATATTGTAAATATTTATGCTGCATGCTCAAAACCCTCTATGCTAAATATCGTAAATATTTATCCTGCATGCTCAAAAATCTTAAATAACACTTAAGAAGGTTCCTTGGCTTCCCACTGTGTAGCTCTCTGCTGATTCCTAACAGGTCCTACACGCGTATCTACCACAAACGTTAGTTTAACTTTACAGTTCAGCGAAAGCAGGGATTGTGGGCAAGCTCACTAAAGGTAAATATTTAAGAAAAGTAAGAACTAATTTTTTCTTAAAAATTACGGCTTCACTTCTATCTGAAAATACTTCCCTGTAATTCTATACTGACTTTTTCCAAAAGTAGGTGGGTCAGTTGAACCCTGAGCCAAGTGTTCTGGTGAACATTTCAAACTTAATTTTAAATATGATTAGAAACACTAGGAGCTTCTTATTAAAATTCTGCAGCAGTGGAAATTAGTGTATTTCTCTTCCACAGTGCTGCCTGCCATGTTTATTCATTTTGGCACCATCAATTATTGTTCTGCCAACATCTCGAAGGTAGTGGCTAATGAAAGTGTTTTTATGGCACCAATTTCATGCCTGAGTAATTTCATCAAAGAGCACACCAGCGGCGAATGCCCATGACGTGGCCAATGCTCTCACCTCGTGTGCTCCGACTTCCGGAGGAAGGTCAAAATGATTTGACACAATCTCGTATGCTTGTTTACTCAAATCGTGTATCCCTTGTGGGAGGTGCAGGTTTCGAAAACGGGCGTTAGAGTGTTATTTTCCACGTTTGAAAACAAGGGTGTATGCGGAGATATCTTGTCTTGCCTTGGCAAGGAAACCTGATAGTTAAGTTTTTTTGTGGTTGGTCTGTAGACCTCTAACCATACACTGAACTCACTCACCACGCTCTGGGTCCGTCACCTTAATGACAGTATGTTTCGAATTTCATCGGGACGTTGGTTCTTAGCTCGAAATAATGCTGGGAGCATCATTGTGACACATTTCCAGCCTTTGTTGAAACGGATGAGACCTCCTTCTTAATGGCGACCAGGAAAACCATTTTTGGGTTATTTGGGTACCAAAGAGGCTTTGTGTAGACGTTCATGTAGATTGACCGTAAGACTCGAAAGCATTAGGTGTAAGTTCCAAGAGGGGAAAATTTACTTACCCTGGATCTTTGGTTCCGAAAGGCCTGCACAAGTTTTGAAATGACTTTGCTATGACCAGCTTAGGAGGGGTTGATGCAGTTAAGAACCGAATTGACGAACAATCTTTATCTCTTGATAACGATCGGAGACAAGCTATGTGTGAAGAGGTGCTCGAGAAATGCAGCTGATGACTTGATTTGGGGATTGCAGAGGTCAAAGTTGTTGCCTGTTCTAGGAAAACCATCTTCGCCGCTTTGCTTCTTAGACTTTAACGGTCGACTCCCTGTGGCATTGGAGAAGGCGTACCGTGACAGGGAAGAAAAATATGCTGATTTCAGGTTCGTAATTAGTGTTTCCACCCGTTAAGATGCAGAAAAGCAGGGTTTGGTCGGACCCCCGGTGCTGGGTCAGGATGTCGTGGGTCAATGGTAATGGGACCGGTTCCTCTTGTGACAGTTCTTGCAGGTCTACGAACCAGGGAACTGTTGGCCGAACTGGGGCTATAAGGAGAAATATTCCACTCGATTCTCGAATTTTGTGCAGGACTCTCTGTGGAGTAGAGTGAACAGAGGGAAGGTGTAAACGAACACCCCGTTCCAAGGACTGCTGAAGCTATCGGTTGCCCAAGCAAGCGTATCCGAAAAGGGGAAGAAGTTGCAAACACATATATCCTCCAAGGCTTTCCTAATTTCAGGAAGAGTGACTGGCATATTTTGCGGCAAAGTTTCCAATCAGTTGTGGGTATCTTGTCCTACCGAAACTGCTCGTCCGCTAGCACATTCTTGATCCCTGCAATATGACAGAGAAGAATAGTTAAGTTGTGGGCTTGACAGATGTTGAACAGAGTGGATACCTTAGTCATTAAGGTGTGGGAGTGGGTCCCACCTCCTCTTCGAACATAGACAAAGGACGTCTGTTGTCGGACATGACCGCAATTATTGTCCGCTGAATAAGGTCGGCCGTGTTAGGAAAATGGCGCGAACCATTTTGGCGGTTCGTGCCCAGACTACAAAAAGACTGTGAGGCACGACATTGTTGGGACACGTTCTGTGCGTGTTGTCGTCTCTCGGTAAACTAGATGTCATCGTGTGAAGACTTGTGCTTCGAGAGCGTGTGTTTAGGCTAGTCTACTAGATAGGGAAAGTTTAGGCTGGAACCAAAACTGACTTCTAGTGATGAACTAGTAACTCCCAGAAGCAACCAACTGTAAATGATCGGCACCTGGCCGTGTACAGCGCGTAACGAGACCGCTGGAGTTGGAGACGACGTCTTGTGACCGCCGTTGGAAGACGGGACAACGACTTGAATTCAAGACCACTGGAATACTTTGCGAAGGTTAATAAATCTGCAAATGCAGTTGAGATTTATCCTTTCAAAGGGTTATGGGCCCAGTCACCGCAAGAATTCAAAGCGAATATGAGTCCCAACTAACTCAAAACGTCGGCGGGCGGCATTAGAACGAAGAGTAGGAAAGACGGGGAATTCCGTGGCCGCCATCTTGTTTGTTTTGGAAGCCAAGACGAAAAAAGAGCTTCCAGAGTAATTACCAGAAGTCGTAATTAGAAGTTAAAAGTAATTATATTTTTATTAGAAATTGATTACGTTGACATTTCTAAGGGGGGGAAATATGTACGTTTTACTTTAACTGCATCCGTAGATCGTTGATCGCAAGTTTTTTCAAGGTCAAGCGTGCGTAGGCTTGAATGGCACTGACGGAGGATATAAACAACTTGTACGCCTTTGGCATCGGACGGCTAAATAAACGGAAATTATTATGCCTGGGCCACTTCAGTTAAATTGGTTTTACGTCACAAGGACTTGTGGAAATATGTCGATGGATCGGCAATAAAACCAGCGGATGAAGACCCACAACGAAGGGAATATGAAGGAGGTCTGGCAAAGTGTACGCTCACGCTAATACTGACGATGTCACAGAATTTGCAGACGTACGTTCATATTAGTGACCCTAAAGCACTGTGGGATATTCTGAAGGAAAGGTTTGCCGAAGGGAGAAGGCTACGTAAATTGTTTGCATTCTGTGAGTTAATTCAGTGCCGGATGAAGAAAAACGAGGATATTAACGCATATCTTCAACGAATGAAAACACTAGTACAAGTGGCTAAAAGCGTTGATTGCTTAGGTCTGATTGATGAGTTTGTAGCGCTGATCATGCTTGGTAACCTACCATGGTCGTTTGATATAGTTCTTCTGAAAACGGACTCATTCAGAGACGAAAACTACATGCCTAGAGATGTTGAGAGTTTTCTTCTGGAAGAAGCACAGAAGGGTGCTACGTTGAATAAGGAGAAGAATGGGGATGACATACGGTCATTATTTATCAAAACTCGGCTAAGTCCAAGCTTCAAAGACAAAACAGGCAAGGAAAGAGTTAAGCCGCAGCACAAGGTCAAGTGTTTTGCCTGCCAAAAAGAGGGCCATTTTGCAAGAGAATGTCGGAGAAGGCAGTCCAAGAAAGATTCGACATTGGAAGACGAATCATCCTCGAAGATGGAACATGACAAGTCAGTGTGGTTCAGGATTCCCACGTTGGCGTGACTGTAAAATAGCAGAAACCAGAGCAAGCCCGAGAAGGGAAGTCGAATCAGACTGGTAAACCATTCATGGAAACAGTTAAGGAAAACCAGTGTCGACACGTACCATCCAAGCCAATAGTGGGGGAAGGTAAACAGTCAATGAGGAGGACTGATCCCACCACCAACACTTTCGTTAGGTACCGTGAGCGTTTGGAAGAACGCGTACAAACTGCGATTGACTGTGGGAAGAGATTGGCTCTGGATGGTGAAGCAAATTCAAGAGCTTTGGAAAAAGTTTTGGAACTGGCGTTCAGAAGTCGGGGTATGGATACCACGCAACCAGTCATGGTGGACCATGAAGAGGTGTCAAGAAGTGAGAATGCCGTAACGCAGCCCGAGGATAATGCTCCTGTTCACCACAAAGCAAAGGTAGCGATAGTGGGGGAAAGCCGCAACCAGAAAGCAGCAGAAAATGAACAGGCCACTTCACCTACAGGGACGCGTAGAGCATTTGATCCAGAAGTTGCAGACGTGCAACAGGTTTCCGGAGGCGAAAAGGCAAAAGATGAACAAGTCATCGCCACTTCAAAGACGAGTGGTATGCCGGGAAACCAGACAACGTTGTAAAAGTACAACATAGACCTCAGTTGTCGCCTAGGTCGGCGGAGGCAAAGAAGAGCTGTTGCAAAAGCACAGCGAGCAGTGCAATAAGAAGCCAAGAGTGAATGTGCAAAGAAGATTGCATCGCAGAGCGAACCATCTCCAGGGTTGACGAAAGACTTCGCAGAGAGATACAACCTTTTGACCATCGAGTGGGTCAAGGACGGAGACGGAAACCTGATGCCACATGTTGACCACGGTGGATACATGTTGCGCTGGACAAAGGCCTCTCCGGACAAGCAGAAGGAGATGTCTCTGCAACATAAGGAGCTTTTCGAAGAGGTAAAGCTAATGAAGAGGTCGACACGTAACTGTCTGGGACAGAAGTCGACAAGACCTCCAGAAGAGGCAGAAGAGGCAGACCACTCACTAGGAAGTGACACCCCACTCGGGTTTTGCAGCCTGGACACGAGTGGGGATTATGTTGGGAAAACGGCGCGAACCATTTTGGCGGTTCGTGCCCAGACTGCAAAAAGACAGGCACGACATTGTTGGGACACGTGCTGTGTGTGTTGTCGTCTCTCGGTAAACAAGATGTCGTCATGTCAAGACGTGTGCTTCGAGAGCGTGTGATTAGGCTAGTCTACTATATAGGGAAAGTTTAGGCAGGGACCAAAACTGACTTCTAGCGATTAGTACTAGCGACTAGTAACTCCCAACCAACTATAAATGATCAGCCCCTGGCCGTGTACAGCGCGTAACGAGACTGGAGTTGGAGAAGACGTCTTGTGAAGACGGAACAACGATTTGAATTCAAGACCACTGGAATACTTTGCGAAGGTAACGAAATCTGCAAATGCAGTCGAGATTTATCCTTTTAGGCCTACTTGAGAACAGCATGAATGATGGCTCGTAATTTCAAAATGTTGATATGGAGTGAAGTCCCCATGGATGACCAAGTGCCCACCGCGATTAGATTCTACATGTGGGCTCCCCATCCTGTTGTGGAGGTGTCTGGAAACAGGAGAATGTCGTGGGTGGGATGATGAATAGGAACACCCATTGTCAAGTTGCTTGCTTGAATCCACCATCCAGTACATGCCACGGTAGGTTGGTTGTTGGAATTCTGTCCTCCCAGGAAAGTTGAGGGAACCGTTCTTCCTTCCGAAACCAGAGTCTGTTCCTCCAAGAATCCAGGGGCACTACTTAAGCACAGGAGTCCAGTAGTCCTTTTATGGAACCCGATGTTCTGACCGAAAGACTTGGGTATGTAGCGGAGACCAATCAACAATGAGGTTAATTTCAGGATTCATTCCGTATGTGAGTGAATTAGGAAGCTGGCCAAATTGAATTCCTCTCGTAGAATCACGAAGGATTAAGCCAGGTGGAATATTGACTTTGAGTTGTTGATTTCTAATTTCCTGAAGAGAGATAGGGTGAAGTGAAGGTCTTGCAGCAACATCGTTGGGGACTGCTTCTGGAACAGCCAGTCGTCTAGGTAAGTTTGGTAGCTGTGAACTATTCTACAACTGGACGAATGACTGACGTAAACACGTAGTGGGCTGTTGACAGGCCGAAGGAATCGCTTCAAAGTTGTAAGTCTTCCCTTCTGATACGTATCGGAACAGGTGGAATATGGTTGGTTGGAGGGGATGTCTTTGAAGTCCACTGACATAGTGAATTCCCCTTGTAGAAGGGATTCCCTGATTGATGCCAATGTTTCTCCGACATCAGCTGCACAGACAAAGGCATCAGAATGACGGCACATGAGGTGAGGGAAGTCTTTACCTTCTGGGCTTTTCATAACTCAATTCCTCTATCCAACATCGGACATCGTGGTAAAACAGCTCCGTCTTCACATCCTACTACTTTAGAGAGATACGAAGCAAGCCAATGGACTACATCGTGTGGACCTAATCACAGCCAGATGTGTAATCCAGCCCCTTAAGCATTCAGAAACTGAAGCAAGTCCACCTCAAGACGGAAACAAGATCTCATCACCTTTAAACGACTGTCCTTTTCAGGGCCACCAAACACCTCGGAAGAGATCCAAAATCCTGTTTTTGGTTTCTGAATAAAATGGCGAAGTTGTGAAACTTTTTGGAGGAAGCCGGTCAGTAACACTAGGGCACTCTTTCAGGCGGTGCCCGCCACCTAACCTGGACGAGGCCTCTTGTTAATGCAAAAATTAACAGGTAATCTATGTTTTCCACTGGTCAACCAGAAACAGTATTTTTCCGGCCCTCCAGACAGGCTGGCTAAAATTGTTTCTTTTGCCTAAGGAAAGCAAACATAACCAACCCCGCCCTACCGTCCCTCTTGAGTAACTGCCTGATATATTGAGAGGAAAACTGATGACGATGCACGAATGCGCTTTTGTAGAGGAGGACTACGACAGTTGTGTTACGGCACCGTCTGCTACAAGGCAGCGAAAAACCTCCAGAGAAATGCAGCATTGCAAGGAACTAATCCAAAAATGAACAGGTTACGTATGAAGTGTAAGCATGTATTCTCAATGTTTTCATTAGACAAAAGAAACAATTTTCAGCTGACCTGTCAGGAGGGTCGGCTAAATACTGTTTTTCATGAGTGCAGCCATGACTGGCTCCGAGTATGTGTTTATTATCGTATGTTCTTCCTGTGCTTTTCCCCATCAGCAGTTCTAGTCAAAAGACAACTTTTCATTTCTCTACAATGTTCAGTCTCTTAGTTTTGCTTGGATGGCATAGCAGGTTGCACTCGCAACACAACCTTGTGGTGATGTGAGGAAATGCGCAGATGGTGGTGACTATTGCTTCTCCCAGTCTCCTCCTTCCACCCTAAACTCAACCCCAGTCCTCCCCATTCTCAATAACCTATCTCCATTCCACCATATCTACGTCCCAGTAGAAGTTGGTTATGCCTGCATTTGTTTTGACATACCTGACGGATGACTCGTACCAGTCTGCCCCAGTGACTCCAAAGAAATGGAGGAAGAGAGAGGGAGATACTGTCTTCCTGTGTGGTCCAGCCCAACTTGTATCGTTTTAACGAGTACTGTAATGCAGGGGACTGTAAACTGCAACACAATAATCGGTTTTATTGCTACAAAGGGTATTGATAACAATGCAATTTTGATCAATCTTTAGATTTGTAATATTTTAATGATTTAACGTTTTGAGAGCATAGCATTATAATGAGGTTTAACTGTGTTCAGAAAATACTGATGGTGTTACTACCTGGGACTGGTCCCATCAACAGCCTGTACTAGTATCTGTACCGCCATATTCTTACGTTTTACATGAAGTTCTTCCAATGCTTTGTTTTTTATTTTTATTTTCTTCACAAGCATTGTCTTAATCACCTTTATCAAATCTCGTTGGTGTGTCTGATGGTTTTGTAGTTAGGGTGTGCTTTTAATAAACGCTTATGACACTGTATACTGAGCGTAAAACGAAGTGCATTGAATGTGGCGATTCTAAAGCAGGCCCATTTTTTAGAACAGTTAAAGCAAATGGGCCTTACCTTCACCAGCTCTTAATTTACAAAAAACAGTTTATTGGAGTTTATGGTATTTGTTTTTAAATAGCTTTGTGGTTCCAAGGATAGGATACACGAATAGTTAAGGAAATTTTTTGTCCCCTCTCTCTTTGGTACACAAACGCTTTCTATATGCTGGGAAATTTCTTAGCTTTAAGTTACAATTGGATATTTCATTAATTCTTCATCACACAGTGATTAATTGTGTGATAACAATTAATGAAAAATACCAGTTCATAAAAAATATTGCACTTTTATTATAGGTGGTTTTGCTTACTAGAGGTTATGCTTTTTTGCTTACTAATTTTCTTGCTACAGATGATTCAACCTATGGGCTCGCTGCACTCCATCGTAACCAGCATTTTCGCATGCCGTACGCTTAGGCGTAAGGTTGGTAATGGCAATGGACTAACAAACTTTATGTGGAAACTAACACTCTTCCAAGGCTAACTTTCTGATTCCTAATGTTTCAATCGACTCCTAACACTGCTCGCCAAAGTATACTTTTCATTTGTCGTACAAAGTAGAGGCAAAATTCGTACTGAGATTGTAAAGCTGGAAAGTTTTGTAGAGTGACAATTATAATTTCGGACTTAGATAGGGCTTGGAACGTTGAGATTGGCCCTGTGTTTTCTGCGTTACACCCCTTTTAAGCTTCTTGTGTAGGTTATCTTACAAAACAGCTATACAGACACTGCCAGTTTAACAGGATCAACTTATATGCATTGTTGGTTTGAAGCCACAACTTCCATTGTAGTAAGAAGGTAATTGTTTATCAACATAATCTTGCTTTCCATTTTAACATTTTAAATTTGTATTTGTAGTTAGTTATTAAAGATTAATACGGTACGGGACAAAGGGTTGGGCAGGCTTAAGGGAGTTTGTAACTGCAGCAATTTCAAAAAATTGCGCTACAGAGTGCTTTACTAGTTGATCCGATATCACCTTAGGCTTTTGTACGTGATTTTCTGATCATTCTAAACCATGGGGGGGGGGGGGGGGCCCCCACAAGAAACATCATATATTTGGCCTATACCTACGAATTGATTAGTAAGTACTAGCTAAAAAAAATTTTTAAAAAGTTACACGCAATTACAGACCTGGTTACATATGGTGACATCTGGTATAGTGTAAACATATTTCTTTTAATAGCCCCTAACACGTGTGGAAAATAAAGATGTTACCTATATTGTGTATCGAACTGGTGATGTGAAACCATGAAGCCTGAACTAAATAAATCCAAAATTTCCTTAAAATTTGAACCTAATAAGGCCGGGAAAAAAAATAAGTTTGGTTCTCGGGCATTTCGAAAGTCGAAAAAGGACCAGGCCACCCGGCTTTTTATTTTATTATTTATTTTCAAAATGCTATGAAAATGCTCAACATTTTTCTTTAACTTTTAAGCAGTATGAACGTATATATACGTCCAAAAAAAAAATCATCCCAAACACAGTAACGACGTATATATACGTCGAAGCTTTGAAGGTAAACTATGGGTCGAAAAACGCAATTTTCCGTCAAAATATCGAAATGCGAAACGCTGAAATTCCTGACATGTTGTGCATCGATTTCTGTAAAAAAAAAAAAACCGTTGTTACCAATATCTACAGTTTTATTAAAAGCACTTTAGTTGAGTGTAGACTCACTAAAAACTGCAAAAATGTGTTTCTCATTCTTTTTTCCTAAGTCAAAAAGCAGAAAATTGGTCATTTTTGATCAGCGGTAGCGGTCGAAGCATTTGACTGGGCGCTGCCATCTTGTATTAGTTGGAAAGCTGGAATTCCCTTCAATCTAGGCCTCTCAACTTATTTTCTCGGTGGCCGTTTGGCATTGGCCAATCGGGCGAATTGTAGTAGGCCGTTTCTGGCCATTTCAAGCTAACTTTCCAAAGCATTTTAAAATCGCGTTCAGTTATTGGCTGGTTGGTACCACGTGACCGATTTGCGTGATCTCATTGGCTGATGCGCGATTTCAACATGGATGCCGCCGATCGCTTCGGATTTCACGTGAGCGCTTGAGAGCACTTGTGTTTTAGTTAGTCATTACAAATCACAAGAAAGATGATGTTTCACAGTATTAAACAATTAAATCAGCTGCCACGATGCAAAACTAAAATGGAAATGGAGCGTATAAACCTTCACACTATTGCTTATCAGGTGGGAACAAGTTCGAAGAACGATTTTTAGCTTAACGCCGACTTTCGGACGCGTTTTGTCAACACGGAGATTTTCGATTTCATTTGGCTACTGCCCGTAATTTAAAAAAAAACAACGGTTATCCGACACTATTAAAGCCATTTGTTCGATTTTTTTCTGTGCATTTTAATGAATATCTGTTGCGTACGTGTAATAAGTTTGAAATAATTGTGTCCAATAGTTTTCGCAAGAATAAATATTTCGTTAGTGCCTCACTCCACGGGTAACGACGTAAGACGAATGGAATAAAAAGCCTTTGACCCGCATGATTTTTGGGGACCCGCCCGCGCCCGAGAATCGAACAATTTTTTTTCCCGGCCTAACTTACAATTTTTTTTAGCAAATATACCGTGTGAGGAAGATCTGAGGACACAAATTATGCTTTCCTGTAGGGTTTCTGTTCTGCAGGGAGACGGCATCGTGGTAATAATATAAATAGAGCAGATTTAGTCCTTTTTATTAAGCGAGGGACCGATATTATAATAAAGTGCTCAAATGCTGTCTTCCCTGCCGAATATAGGCCTCACAGGGAAGCACAAATTGTGTCCTCCGATCTTCCACAAATGGTATGTATATAAATTATATTTAACTTTACAGTAGTTGCTAAAAGTTACGTTCCAGCTACCTACAAAGTCCATTCATTGATTTCTTGCCTGTATGGAATACGTAAAGGAAAGCATCTTTTGGGATTGGGATGATTTTGGGGTTAGCTGCATTCGTATGACAAGGGGCACACAAATTTAGCTTTTTTTTCTTGTATGTTGTGGGTTTACGATGTGTTTAGCTTCTATACTTTCTTTAGTTTCAATACTAATTCTGTAAGTTTTGTGTCGTACCTTCTGTAGCTTTCATGCTTCTTACTGTCCCCATTTTTCTGCCTATGTTTAGTCGAGAGTCACATCTTGCATCAATGTGAACATTGTTCATGTCTATTTTGCAGTTTGGTGATGACGAAGCCAAGCCATCTAGGGCGTGTTGTCTTGTTCTCACTCCTGAAAGACTTTTCGTATGTCACGAAGATTTGGAGCTTTTTATATTTAATGCTTTGGGCAGTGCCAACATTTCTGATCTTGTGTCTGTGTATTTGGATGCTGATCAGCCATTATACTGTGTACTAGTAAGTATCCATTGTTGTTGTCTGGTTTTTGAAGTGTTGATCACGGAGATTGACCAATGCAGAGTGCATCTTAATGATTTAAGGCCACAAAAGAAAAGAAAATAATTGGTTATCAGGCCCTGCCTGGAGGACAAATTTGCCCCTGGTTATCGCTAAGCCACACCAGCATTGACAATAAACACATGCTAACTCAGGTTTACGAAATTCTCGTAGCTACGTCCGTCCGTACTGTAAAACACCTATTAAACACCCTGAAAAACAACCACCCTCCCTCCCCCCCACCAAAAAAAATGCTTTGATAGTAGAGGTGCACCGATGTTGGCATCGGACATTGGCAATATTTTTTTTTTTTGGCTACATCGGTCATTAGAGCATCGGATCAGTTTTAGGCAGCAGATGTTAAGACGTCACCAATTATATTAACTCATTTTTTTACAGATGCATCTATAAGTGACTTCTGGGTGCTACATTTTATGCATTTCATGTGTGAAATCCTCTTAATTGTTTTTGATTTCATGAAAAATGTAACTTAGTTCACTTTACTTTCTTAAACATTAGACCACGAGATATAGGAATCTGGTATCGGCTGATGTTTTTTCAACATCGGAATCTGACATCAAAATTGGCATTTTAGCACATCGGTGCATCCTTATTTAAATGTAAACATTTTGAAATAGCCATGTTAACGGCCTTTCCCTAATTGTTGTTTTTTTGCTGCGAAATTACTAGGCTTCAGCTGAAAAAACTTTCTTTATGTTGTAAGATGTAATCATGTGCGATTGATAATGTTGATTGATGGAAGTTGCCTGTCTCTGCATTATTACTATACAAGACCAAAAGGTATTTCTCCTTCACTGTTTCCTCCTACCTGCATTATCCATTTTGCTTTCGGCACGCTTAATCTTACTACTTTGTATATGTAAATGTTTAAATGATGGAAATTGTACGTCACTTCTGGTACTCTTACCCCAAAGCCTCCATATACCAGCCACGGTTTCTTTTGCCGATGTTTGCTTGGTCGTGTTTTGGTTGTACTGCGAAAGATGTTTGGGCTTTGTTTTTTTTCCTTCTAAATGCACGTATGCCTATGTAGGCGATTTGGTGCAGCCTTGTTGCCATTGGCGAGCAAATTTGTTGGTTTGGTCGAGGTTGTTGTGGTTATGCCTTATTGGAAAATAGTGAAAAATGCTTGTGGAATTCACTCAGAATGCGGCGGTCGACCGGACTAGTTAGCAAACCTTGACTTACTTGTTTAATATCAATTAATATCAATTAGCTCTCACCCACAAAGATCTCTAGACAGACTGTTTCACCCTTGTTCGGGCTCGTCAGTAGAGAGTGTGGATGAGAACTAGGCTACGCTTGCTAGGGCAAATGACAAGGGCGAAACGAATACGGTTTCAGCAAGCGAAATAGCAGAAACTTCTGCTTGTTTGGGGCTCCATTCTACTGAATGGTTGACACCCGGGCCTAGGACAATTTTTACCAATTGATCATTTAATATCCAATATCCTAGGTCCACTAGAATGGAGCCCCAAACAAGCAGAAGTTTCTGCTATTTCGCTTGCTGAAACCGTATTCGTTTCGCCCTTGTTATTTGCCCTAGCAAGCGTAGCCTAGCTCTCATCCACAAAGTATTCTCTACTGACGAGCCCAAACAAGGGCAAAACAGTCTGTCTAGAAATCTTTGTGGGTGAGAGCTAATTGATATTAAATGATATTAAATGATCAATTGGTAAAAATTGTCCTAGACCCGGGTGTCAACCATTCAGTAGAATGGAGCCCCAAACAAGCAGACGTTTCTGCTATTTTGCTTGCTGAAATCGTATTCGTTTCGCCCTTGTCACTTGCTTGTTTTTTAGAAAAAACGTTCATTATGCCAATTGTGTAAGAGTTAGTATGATAACTCTATGATATTTGTGCGTTTAGCCAAAGAGCAAACAATACCTTGTGAGTTACACGATAACTTGTATGGCATTATACGGTAACGTGTTTGTGCTGGTACAT
>JAHWFP010210911.1:32664-56252 GCA_023313725.1 Lithobius niger
GCACTGGAGAGATCGGCCTGACAAGTGTAGAGGGCTACGCCAGGCACTCTATTCAAAAAGTGGTACCCAAAGATGTAGATAAAGGTTTTAGTAGAGTTTAGGGCCTAACGAAGACAGACGAAATCGACGGTCTGTCGAAAATTAACAAGACAATGGTGGAGTAGCCTTCTTTAGTCTGAAATTCTGTGTCGTACTCCCGTTCTGGCCTACTGCCATTCATCAACAGTTGGGGGGTAGGCTCCAGAACCACGTGTCCACGTGTTTGCATAGGATCACGACGAATGCTTACTTTCCTTTGATAAACAAAAACGGCTACGTTACCCTGTTCGAGTCACTGCCGTCTCGCACTCAAGCCACCCTCTTGGATTTTGGATGCTCCACCAAAGAGTGCACTCAAGAACGAGGGCCGGTTTTACAGCCGAGCAAGAGTACGATAGTTCCCAAGAACAGAGGTGGGACAAGATTAATTTTCATTCTTCAAAAGCTGAACGGATTCCTTCTGAAGATTCTTTGCAAAATTTGTTTAATTCTTAACACAGTGTGTCCATTATTTAAGCATTCAATAATTACTTTGGGTACATTAATATATTTTCAGTCACTTAATTACGTAATATTAAGCATGGTACATAATTTTTTGTGCTCTGTCTGCCACGGTCCCCATTCACGATCCCCCGCCGGCTGGTTCTGCTAAGGTTTCCTGGTCTTACACCTGATAGGGCGACCATGTGTCCGCTTCAGTGCGGTCAACGCCGGCCCGCTACCGACTTGCGATCCCTTCAATACCAGCTTTTTCAGGCCAAGGTTTTTCAGGCGAAGTCTGCAAGCAAAGAAAACGGCTGCCAAGTGGTCAACTTCGAAACCTACCAGTGGTCCCCTTGACCTTTCCTCTTGTTCCTCTCAACTGTCGGTGACTTCCCACTCTGTGGTCGCCGAGCGCCACGGTGATCCACTCTCCAGAGAATGAGTCCACGAGCTAATGGAATCCGCACTATAATCCTTCAAGCGAAAGCAACCGGTACCTCCTATTGTTCCGGCTCCATCATCCTACACCGAGGACTGGGTTGCCTGGCTGCCAAAAAACCAAGATTATCTCCCTTAGCAACCCCGGGACCTTCACAACAGTTGAATTCTTCAGCTTTTCAGCCAATTCAAACTTCACGATCATCTCAGCCACCTCCACCTGATCTATCCAACGCCTCCGAGTCTGCCGACGATGATGTTTCTATCTCAGTGACCTCTGACGATATCCCTTCACGACATGCTCACTTCGAACCCCCTTATCAAGGTGAACCTGATCCCTTTGAGATCCCGCTCCGGATCTTTTGAAGACTGTGGAAAACATTATCCCGGACTGTTTTTTGTATAAGCCTTCTCTCCAGGCAACCGAGCTCAGTAAGAAAGTCTGTCTTTTAACAGGTTATGGCTTTGGACTTCAAAACCGCATCACTCGATCATCAAAACTCGGTCATCAGCCAGTCGACAATGCTTTTTACCACCCTGTTAGTTACAGGGGACGTTCTCCTCGGCAACGGTGCCCCTGTGAACAAACATCATCCCCTTCCAAGATCAGGTTGGTAATCGCCCCAATTCTATCGCCCTACTGGTGACGGTACAGCTCCTCTGTCCTCTGCGATAACGACCGCTTACTTCGTTTGGGCCTGCGAGCGGCTTCCCAAGCCGATGTCCTCAGTACTGCTGCCAACGCCCTTTGTGAAAAACATTCGGCCGATCCTCCACCTGAAGACACAAAGGACCTCGCCTACCTTATCAGCCAAGTATTTCGTAAAGCCTGCTTCGCCACTACCACTCCATGAACTGATGGATTCACTTGATTCCTTTTTAACTCTACTCTTTTGCTTCAAGATATGGTCCTCAATTGTGGCCTCTCACCTTCATGATTCCACCTGTCATGTCCTTTGGAATCAGCCGAATCATGAGTCAGATGCATTGTTTCGAGGTCTTCTTCAAATTGGCCCCTCTTCTTGACATCACTCGTAAACAGTTTGTCCAAAGCCCGTTCATCGTTCTCGAGGCTGCAACTACCAAAATCATAGCGATCTTAGGGACAAGCAGACGACCAGTTGGTTCCCCACGTCGTGTAGGCTGATCGCCCTTTCCGATTAGGGGCCAATGGCATGGACGCGGTCGCCCCTCTGGCTGGGGCGCAACTCCCGATCGACCCAATCGCTGACAATTACCTCTTGTCCCTTCCAGTTGGGGGATGCCTGCGTTACTACCTCTCGGTGTGGCAGGACCATAACACCAATCCTACCGTACTCTCTATCATTTCTCACGGATTCCGTCTCATTTTCACCGGTCACCACCTCTTCGATCCCCCCCCATGGAAAGATGTTGTGAACCCTAGATTCCTCTATCCTACGAGATTTCCGAACTGTTGGCAAAACACGCCATACGAGCCACTCCAAATTCTTAGCAACTGGGATTTTACAATCGAATTTTTCTTTGTCCCAAACGAACGGGAAGCTTCCGTCTTATTTTCAACCTTCGACCTTTAAACCGGTACATTGTGAACCCGTACTTTCCGATGGAAACGATACAAACCATCCGCCACTCTCTACTTCCGGACGATTGGATGATTTCTACAGATCTTGCGGATGCTTAACCTTCACATTCCACTTCATGCGTCTGTCCAGGACCACTTCCGCTTTATTTACGACTGTACGGTCTACGAGTTTCTTTTCTACCATTCGGTCTAAACGCGGCCCCTCGTGTCTTTACTCTGGTCCTGCGGCCAGTCTTCGCCTTCCTTCACAAGCACGAAATCGGAGCAAGTGCCTACATGACGACTGGATCCTCCCTCACCAAGACGCGTCTCGATTACTTCAGAACAGCTACTTTACTTTACGACTCACCTCGGTGTCAACAAGCCGAAGTCCCGCCTGACCCCATCTCAGACGTTCGTTTTCCTAAGTGTTCACTTCGATCTCACTCTGGCTGTTCTCATGCCCTCTCTAGACAGGCTGTCCGGCCTTCCTTAGTCTTCAATCTTAAACGCTGGCAGACCTAAGTTCTCTCTTCGGGACGCTGGATTCCCTTGCCCTACTAGTTCCGTATGGATGCTGGATGGTCCGTCTCCTACGTCACTTCCACATTAATGAGTGGTCCGATCAATGCTATCTCACAAACACGATCCTCCGACGCTGCCGTTCCCCGTCCTTCCCACTATCAACACTGCTTTGGTTGATGGACATTCTCCGTCTCACAAGATAATTCCTCTTGACGAGCCCCTTCCCGACCTTCATCTATTTACCGATGTGTCTCTTTAAGGTTGGGGAGCCCACATCAACAACCATGTGGCTTTCGGGTCCTGGGAACCGGGCGATCAAGATCATATCAACGTCCTCGAACTACGTGCGGTCCTCCTCGGTCTCCAGCATTTTCGCCATCTCATAACAAATCAAGTCGTCCAGGTTCACGTCGTCAACACAACGGCGGTTGCTTATCTTCAGAGGGGGCGGGGAGGGGGTGGCACTCGCTACTGTCCCTTCATACTCGGAAATCTTCAACCTCTGCATCTCCCTTCGAATGGTCCTCCTTACATTGCACATTCCGAGCAGTTGTAACGTCATCGTTGACTCACTATCTCGGTGATCCCCTCCACCATGGGAATGGACGTTAAAGATGTCAATTTACGAATCTCTTTTCAACATTTGGGGCCGACCCTTATGCCAGATTTCTCCAATTCGTCAGCCTGGTTCTGGACAGTCAGTCTTGCGGCTTGGATGACCTCACCCTCTCATGGGACCACCTCTTCGGTTAGCTTTTTCCGCCGCCCAAACTTCTGCCATTGGTCCTACATACGATTGTTCGATCACCAGGCCTCTTCATCCTAATTACGCCCAATTGGCCTGCGGCGCCGGTTCTTTCTGTTACTCGATCTTCTCATCGATCCGCTTCGACGTCTTCCGGTCTCCCACGACCTTTTATCCCAAAGCAAGGGACCCGTGTTTCACCAACGACCACAGTCGCTGCAGCTACACGTGTGGCTATGCTATCGTCCGACTGCTCGAAGCGACAGGTGTTTCTATGGAACAGGCCTCCCGTATCGCCTCGAAACCCGTCTGATCCTCTACCAACAAAATCTACGACAGTCATTGGCGACAATGGTTTCATTGGTGTCTTCCGCGGCAAATTAATCCACGCGGTTCCTCTATTCCAGAGTTTCTACGATTCTTAAATGATCTCTTCACTAACGGCCTCCGAGGATCAACCATCTTAGTCTACTGGTCCACGCTCAACACGGTCTTCAAAGCCGCTGGCAGTCTTGGACTCTTAGATGACTTTCGTATTTCGGCTCTCATCAAGTCCTTCTAGAGCCCCAGGGTCCAAAGTCTCTTTCCGGACTGGGATCTATCCATTGTCCTCACGTCACTTCTTGCTTCCCGTACGAGCCGCTATCTTCTTATTAGCTTAGTCATCTTACTCGTAAGACTTTTTCTCGTTACCTTGGTCGCGTGCCTGCGATGTAGTGAACTTACAAGCACTCACTGCTACACTGGCGGACCGTTTCTTTCTTGACAACTACTCTGGCATAACCCTCACCCCACGAGCGCCCTTTCGGGCCAAGACTCAGAAACCCAGTGGCGGTCCTTCCCCCTTATTATTCCAGCGCTATCGAATATCCTTGGAGACGAGCCGGAACGCGCCCTCTGTCCTGTGCGAGCCCTCCGCTTCTACCTTAAACATTCCAAGCCGATCCGCCGAGGCCGATCCCAGATATTTTCCCCTTTGCTTCACCCTTGGGCGTCACCTAGGCTCGTATGATCTCTACCTGGTCCAAGACTGTGATCCTTCAGACTTTTAACACCCTTGACAGTAATTGCGCTGATCAAGGCATTTGCGTCAACGTTCACGAACAACGTGCTATTGCGACGTCCTGGGCCTATTACAGTAACATTCCTATTACTGACATTATGGAGGCCACTTCCTGGCGCAGTGACCGTCTTTACATTTCACTGTCTTCTGTGACATGTCTGCTCAAGCCGAGGGACTCTACCTTTGGTTTTAGTCCCTTCGTGGCCGCTAAACAGATTTTCTGGTTCCCTTAAGCAATTCGATCGCTTCGCTCTCTGTTCGCTTAATCGATTCAAAGTTCTTCTTTTGGGGACACGCGCGCTACCCTAGGGGGTTCCGTCAAGTTGGCGCCCACCGCCTTTGACGAGGTCTGTGGAATGCTAAAGATCAGGTATTGGATATTTCATGGCATTAGAAACATTGAACTACCAGGGCTACCTGATTGATTTCTGTTTGTATTGCCTTAATGAAAATCCGCGGCCTCCTCCCTGTGTTGCCAACAGGACACAGTAGAGGAACAAAAGATGAGGAATCGATCACCGACCAGGTTGTATAGACGGAGGGTGCGCAGTAGGATGCGCAGTGGGTAGCGACGCGTGAAGGACTCCAGAACTCTAATCTCTAGTACAAAACAGCATTGGAGAAGAATGCTGAAAGATCAGGTAATATGTATTTTCATTAAGGCAATAGAAACAGAAACTAACCAGGTGGCCTTGGTATTTCATTGTTTTTTGTTAATATTTTGTTGCTCTGTTAGTGTAATGGTATCTACTTACTTAATCTAGGTCTGTGTTTTGCGTATTGCTAGAGTTATTCATATCTCTCTTTTACTGTACATTGAAACGTCTTTATAACGGTGTCCAAGGGTTCTTGGAAATAAAATGTGTATCTGGTTTATCTTTTGCATGTATTGTTGCTGGAAGAGTCTCAAAATAGCATTGTTGTAACAGGTTTATTGTTCTAAGATGTATTAGTATAATGAGGTTTAACTGTGCTGGTGTTAGGTTAGGTCAGTTATTGACTAAGAGGGTCTGCTTCGCGTTATCATCGACGAATTCAGTTTATTCCAGCAATTTTTATTTATTTTAAGGTAGTTTCAAGTGTGCTGATGCCGTAATCTGAGAGTGTCTCCATGCTTCCTCTATCCCCTCCTCCCCCCCAAACAATTTTTTTCCTAGTAAATAAAAATACGGTCTAGCAAAAAGTGGTTGCTGGTAGATGAAGAATTAACTTTGATCTTTGAAAAAAAATTCCTTGCCTGCTATGACAGTTACTAAAAGATCCTTACCACTTAAGAGCACGTGATTTAAAATATTTTGTACTAAGGGGGGGGATTGAGGCTTAATGGCGCGTCGACAATTTGGTTATTAGCGCCAACCTCAGTCACAGTGCAGTGGTCCGGGTTGCCACTGCACCACACATTACAGAGATGTTATTCAAACCCCTAATCTAAATTTTGTCATACATCTGTACCTCCTGCAAAAATTGAAAAACACCGGACAGGAGGACAGACTTAACGCCCAACTGACGCGCAATGTCATGCGGAAGATGGAAACGACGACGAACACCATCAAGATGGCGACAATCAACAAGTAAGTGCCGGACCGTAAGTGGCCGTCGACACCTTTTTTGTACTAAGGAGTGGGGCAGAATAGTGGGTGATTTTAAATTACTTGTTCCTATGTGTGGAGGGTCTTTTAGGCTAACAGTTGGTGGCTATTCAGCCCTTGTTAGTCCTGTTGCTCCTGCAACGAATATTTATTTATTTCTTTCAATAGTAAGCAAGGAACTTTTTTCAAGGATCAAACTTAATTTTTCTTCCACCGTAATCACTTCTTGAGACTGTATTTTTAATCACTAGGATATAATTATTTGGGTGGGAGAGGGTGGTGGGGGAGAGTAATGCATGTATACCATGTCAGGTTATGGACTTAGACTTTCATTTTTGTTTGTTTTTATTTAAATTATACAAGTTGTACCCCATTCTTGAAACTGGATTTGTTTTTGAGGGCTTCTTTTTAATGTTCGTTTAATATTGTTAAATTCGCGCTACTCCCAGGCTATAGAAAAATAACGTTATTTGTTCATTCATTAAGACATTAGCCTCATCGGTCAATTCAATCAATTCAGTTTATTGCAAAACAGCTTTTAACGAAGGGGGGGGGGGGGGAAGCAACGGGTACGTGTGTGCATTGGACAAAGTACCCTATACACAAAATCATTCAAACTCATGTTTTCAACACCAGGTAAAAGGTATAATTATAATTCAGTCCATATTTAGAAGAAAGTTTCGGGTCTTTAGAATAGTTACAGCTGAGGGAGAACCTTTTTTACCATAAAATTTCCCAACATTTCCAGAAATAGGCTTTTCCAATTCAACAATTCAGCATCCCGACAATGGCAATACTTACATTTGACATTCGTATGTCTTCATCACAATTCAAATTACAAAGTGCACACTTCAAAGGAAGATGGGCTTGCCTCACCAGTCTAAATTACGATAATTACCTTCAACCACTAGGACCCACTACTATTCTATATTTTAATTCGCGTATGCGAAGGGCGTCGTTCTCCTAGAAATAGTCTTTAACGTTTTAAGATAAATTTTTACGAAAAAAAACACTTGTGGTCATTGAACTTTTGAATGTTCCATTTCTCAAACTCAGTCCATCCCATTGGGAAAAGGCAACCAACTGACAGATGTCCAGTTGACTTCCCCCTACACTGCTTGCCACTAACACTTCACTGCGCGCACGTGCAATCGTCGCTGGAGCCTTGCCACCGTATGAAATGGCTGCTCCAGGCCCTAAGGACCCTAGCCACGGCCCAGTTTTAGTTCTCAAATGTTCGTTAAAAGTTTTAATAGATGATATACAGCTACTGCAGCACCACAGTTTAAGTAGTGAATTTGAGCACTGGTATTAGAAACTGAAATATGTTATTGCGTAAGGCCATACAAAATTTAAAAAAATGTTTTCCTGGCAAATAATTCCCAAAAGAAAAGAAGGCAAGCGGATTTTATTTTTATTTTTTTTAATTTACTGAAAATGGAGATGCGGGATGAGTTTTTTTCTTTTTAACACAAAAAGCGTTGATTTTGGTCAACAAAAGGTCATAATCTTCTAAAACATATGCAGCTTTATAATTTCACATGATTAAAGCAATTTTAGAATGTTGGTTATGTATCTTTACATTTGTACCATTCTACGATGGGAAATGAGGGCACATTATTCACAGCCATTAGTCCAAAATCACCATTCTAGAAGACGTATTTTAAATGCACGATTAGCATGATTTTTTTTCCAAAATTGGAAAAAGAAGCCGAAATGTGTGACTTTTTCCTGGATGCAGCGGTGCCTGAGAAACATTTGTTTTTATTTGTATGGCCTAATTTGTCAACAGTATTTCTGATATTTCTTCAGTCATGCAATTAGAATGCAATTAACATCCCATTAAGCTAAGTAAGAGGTTTTTCTTGTGGATGATGTAATTTCGTTGTCCCTGTGTTGATGGCCTCCATGATTAGGGTTGTATATTTAAAACCATTAATAATTTGTTTCATTGCTAATTGTGTCGTGGTTTCATTTATAGGTGTGAACGCAATGCTAACAAACGTTGGGGGTCACATGTAATGTAAAAGTTTGGCCACCTGCTGAAATTTGTTAGTTAGGTAGTGTTATTCAATACTAGAAGGGGGGGGGGGGGGCAACTTGGCAGGCCACCATCTTGGAAAATGGCAGCCGGAAAACAGGTTTTTTTAAAATTTATCTCAAGAACAGTGATTCCAATCAAAAAAACTTAGAATAGCAAAATTGTTCAAAACAACATTCTGCACAAAACTTATTCCCATCAAGATTTTCGTAGAGGCAACGGTTAAGCAGGAAAATCAGAATAAAACTATTATATACCTTTTGCGGGCAGTGTGATAAGCATACATAGTACTACATTCGAGTCTATAACCTTTGACCTACTACAGATAAAACGAATGTGATTTAAATCGTTCGAAAGGTGCGATTAATACCTTTTTAATGTTTTAAACCGCATTCATGTATCTTAATTAGATCACACTTTACAGACTAAAACGTAATGCAGTAGATGTTTACTACAGCCGCGTAAGTGTGCCACTCACGTACTATTACGTATGGCCGTGTGCAATTTTTACCAAATATAGATACTTGAATGCAATTTGAATAGGTTGAAAAGTATTAACCACCTGTTTCGACCCCCCCCCCCCAACCCCCTAGCTGTCGATGCGCCATTAAGCTTCAATTCACCCTCCGTTTTGAAGGCCTGAAACCCCACATGTGTAACTGTTATATTGGACGATTGATCACAGACTCGAGAGGAAGACTATATTTTAGGGATAAATGTTAAGTTTTTTCTCAGATACTGGTGTTGAATGTGGCTCTTATTTAATTAATCATTAGTCAAATATTTAATTAAACAAATACTTTCTTCCTTTGCAGTAATAACGCCATGGACTAAAGGCTGTGCATAATTTGTGAGAAAGCTACTCCTAAAGAAATACGTTGTGGCACTTACAATTCCAACACATCTGTTATTGAGGAAACAAAAAAAAACTGCATCGAAAACGGGGAGCATTTTCACACAGCTGGCATTGATGTGCATGTAGCGCTGACAATAGTATAAGCAACCGTCGATAATGTAGTGGCCAAGGAATCTAAATGGCATAATCTCCGTCTGGACAAACTGCAACGTAAACTAAAGCTATCACAGGTGGTGGCTACTGTGGTTGCCTACTTGAGTACAGATAGTGTTGCTTCCATCACATCAAAGACTCCAAGGAGAAGCCCCATGCTAAAGGGATCTAAGAACTGTCTGTTCTGCATGAAAACAGGAGGATTAAAAAATGTTCTGCAGTCCTTCCAGAAACTGGAGCTTAATAAAGAACGAAAAAAATGCTCCTCCGTAATGATTCCAGTGTTGATTCGGCTTTCTACAGGAGATCTGTTAGTAAATGAACTGAAATACCTTAGAAATTCTTTCAACCATCTCATCTTATTCATCTCATTGGGCAAAGCCCTACAGTCATCTTCAGGATCATAGCTTTTCACATTAAGTGAATCGAAGCGGCGGTAGAAATAGATGAAAAGTTTCTATGGTATTTCAGTTCATTTGCTACCAGACCTCTAGTAGAAAACCGAGTCAAAACACTGGAATCATTGCCGAGGAGCACTTTTTGCGTTCTTTATTGAACTCCAGTTTCTGGAAGGATTGCAGAACATTTTTTAATCCTCCTGTTTTCATGCAGAACAGACAGTTCTTAGATCCCTTTAGCATGGGGCTTCTCCTTGGAGTCTTTGATGTGATGGAAGCAACACTATCTGTACTCTACTAGGCAACCACAGTACCTGTGATTGCTTTAGTTTACATTGTAGTTTGTCCAGACCGAGCTCCCGCCTGCACTGTGTATGCCATTTAGATTTCTTGGCCACTACATTATCGACGGTTGCTTATACTATTGTCAGCGCTACATGCACATCAATGCCAGCTGCGAGAAAATGCTTCCAGTTTTTCGATGAGGTTTTTGTAAGTTTCCTAAATAACAGATGCGTTGGAATTGGAAGTTCCACAACGTATTTCTTCAGGAGTAGCTTTCTAACTAATTATGCACAGTCCTTAGTCCATGGCGTTATTACTGTAAAGGAAGAAAGTATTTGTTTAATTAAATACTTAATTAATGTTTAATTAAATAAGAGCCACATTCAACACCAGTATTTGAGAAAAAATATTACATTAACATTTATTCCTAAAATATAGTCTTCCTCTTGAGACTGTGACCAATCGTCCAATATAACTTAGTTACACATGTGGGGTTCAAAGCGGGGGGTGAATTGAAGCTTAATGGCGCATCGACAGCTAGACGGCATACCCCCCCCCCGCTCGAAACGGGTGGTTAATACTTTTCAACCTATTCAAATTGCATTCAAGTATCTATATTTGGTAAAAATTGCACACGGCCGTATGTAATAGTATGTGAGTGGCACATTACGCGGCTGTAGTAAACATGAACTGCATTACATTTTAGCCTGTAAAGTTATCTAATAAAGATACATGTATGCGGTTTAAAGCATTAAAAAGGTATTAATCGCACCTTTCGAACGCTTTAAACCACATTCGTTTATCTGTATTAGGTCAAACGTTATAGACTCGAATGTAGTACTATATGTATGCTTATCACTGCCCGCAAAAGGCATACAATAGTTTTATTCTGATTTTTCTGCTTAACCGTTGCCTCCACGTAAAAGTTGATGGGAATAAGTTTTGTGCAGAAGGTTGTTCTGAACAATTTTGCTATTCTAAGTTTTTTGATTTGAGTTACTGTTCTTGAGATAAATAAAAAAAAAACTGTTTTCTGGCCGCCATTTTCTAAGATGGTGGCCAGTATGGCGGCCTGCCAAGTTGGCCCCCCCCCCCCCCCTTCTAGTATTGAATAACACTACCTAACTAACAAATTTCAGCAGGGGGCCAAACTTTTACATTCCATGTAACTCCCAGCATGGCAGTCGCACGTACTATTAAACGAATATTGAAACTGCCTTAAAACTAAAATTCCGTCAATTTTTTCTAAACATGATTTGATGTCCAACCTAAACTAAAAATGTATAATCTGCAAGATTGATGGTTCAAAAATCGGTAACTACTAAAAGGAGTTAATCATATTTTTAACAGGCCTTTATTGAGTTAAGTTCTTGGTACTGCATTTTAAGTCTCTGACTTGGATATTTACAATACTACTTTAAGTGCTTACTTTATACAGTGAATTCTGTAGAGCAAACTATTGTATCAAAGTGGAGAACAACCACATTTTGTTTTCAGACTCTTTTGCTGTCATTGGAGGAAATGCACTTCGGATAAGGCTTGTTGGTAAATCAGGACGGTTGGTGCCTAATGAGAGGTTGCCCTATTGGGATTGAATCATTAACCTCGTGATGAAATAACTGCTAATTATAGCAACCTAATGACTGCTGTGAAGCTGAAGCTGCATCATCCCGTGAGACTTGGTGGAATAAATTAAACGCACATGTGGGCAATTGGTTAAATTTTAATGGGAAATGATAAAATTAACTTTATTTTGTTCGCGATAGAGTTTTGTACAGTTATTTATGTATTTTTTTTTTCACTTGAGCCTGTTATTTTTGTTGTTATTATTTCTATGATGAAAACTAACTGTTGCCTTTATGGAATAACTCAAAGTCATTTTAATACTTGTAAACACAAAAAAGAAAGAAAGTGGTGTATGTTGCCTGCATGCCAAAGAATTTAAATAAAAAACGAAACGAAGTTCCGTAGTGAGGGTTATAGTTGTATCACTGCCGTAACGCCCTTCTTAATATATGCAAAGGCAGCAGGTGCCCCCAAAATTGGGAGTGGTGGGGACACAACCTGTTGCATTGAAAAAATTAGACATAATCGTCTTCATTTCCCTTTCAACTACTAAGGTTATCTCAGGACGGAGACTATCAATTTTGCCGTTTCACAGCCTGTAAATAAATACGGCTGCAAATCTATTTATGTTGCCTTTTGGAGTTAAATGTCATCCTACCGGAGCAAGGAAATTGAACCCACGACCTTTGAAACCAAAGGCGTAAGTCTTACCGCTGAGCCATACTGATACGGCTCAGCGGTAGGACTTAACACCTTTGGTCTCAAAAGTCATGGTTCAATTCCCCGCTCAGGCAGTTTGACATTTAAGTCCAAATGGCTGCGTAAATATATTTATTTAACTCTTCTGGAGCCCATTTGGCTTTTCATACTGTTTAAACAGCTTTAAAAACACAAACCAGGTGGACATGGCTGGTCTGAGGCCAGAATTGCATTCAGCTTTGCCAGTTAAAAACATTACCAGCACTATGAAACACTAGACCAATGTTAAAATAACTATCTTCCTCTATGATCGCACAATTTCGTACAGAAGACACTTGCACAGAATTGCTAATTTTTCGACAGCAATGCTTCTGTCATCATCAGGCAGTTTAAAGGTTATATCCTGGTCATATTTGTGCTCTTTGCCAGAGTTTGAATTTGGCAGAATACGCAGCGCCTCTCTTATTTACAATGTAGTGGGCTATTCATGCTGCCATTTTTTCTTCAACACATAAGTGAGTAGTTAGCGCTGTATTGAAGGGCTAATGGTAGCATGGATAGCCCTATACTTTGTAAATACGGGAGGTTGCGTGTTCTGCCAAATTCAAACTCGGGGAAAGAGCAAGAATGTGACCAGGATCCTAATTTCATCTTTCGAATGGCTGATAATGGTAGTACCATTGCTGTCGAAAGTTAGTGAGACTGGAGTTTTCTGTATGAAATTGTTCGATGATGGAGGGAAATTGTTGTTTTAAAACAGTTGGCCATTTGTATACGTGGTGGCAGTGGGTGGATGGAACACCCTTTTTCTTTCCTCACCTACAGCTGGCAACCATACAGTTGTCAAATGACTTGACACATTTTTGCATGTAGCCAAATTTTAATAAATTTGATTGTCAGAAGGGTGGGGGGGGAGGCACTGGGGGTATATACTGTAATTCTTAATTACTTTAAAATGTTATCTTTTTTTACTATGGTTTGCAGGGAAGAACGTAAGTGAAGGAAGAAGCTCTCACTAGCTGTTTGTCCCCACAATTTTAGGACCTGGGCTGTCGGGACAAAGGGAGCATATATTTCGGAGCTTATTCCTTTACTTATTTCGTATTTTATGTAGAATTGCAAAATCCCTGCTTTCGTTATTGGCAGTGGACTGCTTGTTGTTTACAATTGCTGGATCCATTCATTCGAAAATGGCCACAGGCTTGTTAATGCTTTGTAGTAGTGTTTTTTAAGGAATTCATGCTTTTCTCATGCAGTATATAGTCCTCTGTTAATACCTTTAATACCTTTTAATAATAAGGGTCAGATAGGAAAAATTAAAATAAGAATTGTACAAGTTTTAAATTATTCTAAAATTTTTTTTTTTATTTTGCCTTTGGCAGGAATTTGAATCGGTAGAAGCAAGTGTTTGTGCAGGTGATTGGGTGCTGTACTTTAGTTCTGCAGACGAACAAAGAAAATTTCTTGCAGTACTGGAGTCGGCATGGTGCGATTTATTTAAGGTATGTAAAATGATTCTACAACGTTTCATTACAACAATAATATTGCGCGACAAAGCGTCGGGTGACAATTCGTAGCTTACCAAAGTATCACGGACGACATAACATCGCAGAGGACAACTCGTCGCGGATCACTTCATAGGAAAACATTTCGTAGTATTTTTTTCTTAATTTACTAAGCTAGCATTTTGTAGCTAGCATTTCCAAGTTCTCATTAAACGTATAAATCAGTTACAATTAAAAAAAAAACATAAAAAAAACATACATTCCAATAATATCCCGCTCGTATCGTCTTGTAAGAAGCTATTTTGTCAAAAGAGCGCTTATTTCTGTCCGTACTGTAAAATTCATTGTTGACTTTCAGCAATACTGTACTGCTTTGGATGTGCATAGTTGCTCGCTCTATTGGCATCGTCTCATTTCACTCGAGAGTGCTTCTTGCAACTGTCATACTGGTGAGAGATACTTCGAATGAGACACTTAAATTCCCATGTGCTACGATTACTTTACGTCCCCCAAGCAGTGGCAAATGCCCTCTTCAGCACTGAACTCAAACTTGGTTTATTTTGCTCTGAAGAGGAAATACAGTACATTAAAATGTTCTGTTGTAAGGAATAGATATAAATAGACGTAAAGCCCTGTAAATATTAAGGAAAACTGGAAATTAGCCAACAGCTAAAATAATACACTAGAAATAATTTATTTCTTCTTTATTTATTGCTCCTTTATTGAGCCTTATAAGAGTATGATTTGTCTTCCCTCTGCATTGCCCATAGCTGAGCAAATTTCGGTCGAATGGAGTCCTGGTTAGGTTGTGATCTTCATAACGGGTTCAGTGAGTTATTTTTATGCCAGTGGAGGATGTGGCCATAGTGAGTAAGGCTCTACGCACGTGATCTGGGTGCGAATTGGGTAACCGGTTCGAATCCGGGTCATGCCACTCTGACGAAACGTAAGTGCGTAAAGGTGGCTTTAATGAAGTACGTTATTTCTAGTGTATAATTTTTGCTGTTGGCTAATTTCCAATTTTCCTTAGTAAGGAATAGATGTTATGTACGAGGTATTGCACCATTTGAAAGCTCTTAGAAAATGATTAAAAGTTGTACATGAACGTACAATAAGAATGTGTGCAATATCCGAACACCCAAGATTCATTATTGAACCAAGTATGCTACCCCAATTTATTGATTGTGGTGGACCCTTGTAGAAGTGAAAGTAGTAATTTCCGGGTACTTCACTTTTGTTAACAGCAGTCTTAAGCTGGCAAGTATGGAAGTTAAATTTTTTTGGAAGTGTTTAATATTGTTCATGTCCCTGCAAGATAAGTGTGATCCGAAAACTAATAAAATGTCTATTATTTTTAATATTTAGGTGTTACTTTAAAATACTATTTTAGAATCAGTCTTTAAAAATAAGTGTGTCCTGTTTAACAGTTGGGTGAGAATTGTAGCTTTCGTTTATATATCATTTTAAAATAGGGTTTTCTTGTAATGAGGTGGGTGTTAAAAAAGTGCCCTGTTAATGTTATCAGTTATGCACCTTGTCATTGTAGGATGCACCATTACTGATGGAGTTACAGATAAGGTCAAATTTTATTTTCAACGTATTGGCACTAAGGTGAAAAGGGCAAGAAACTCTTACGATTCCAATGTACACTGATTAAATGGATTTGGTTAATTGCTAAGCATTCGTCTACCAATTCTGAATTACAGATAAATTACGTAAAGTTCATAATGCAAGCTACCTGCTCCAACTTTTTTAAAAAAGCTCAAGGTTCATTGGCGTACCTGCTCTCAACTTTTTTAGAATAAGGCTCAAGATTCATTGACCTTTGAGTGACCTACTATAATTATTTTTCATTGTTATTGCAGATATCTCTTCCAGTGTGTGAGATTTTGGATGAGGTGGTTCAGAGAAAATGTCGGGATCACATTCACGCTTTGCGCTCTTCTTGGAAATTGGGCTTTGACATGCTTCGGGAGCCATGCGCTGTTATGAAACATTGCCCAACGCCCCCATCGCCAATGTGATGATCCGATCAATATGTTATTTATGGACATATTGGTTTGACTGTTGCTTGCTTTTCTGGCAGTAGATTGAGCCTATTAATGACATATCGTTGTGCATAAAAAACTGGAAGCATTCTTTGAGAATAGCAATTTTTATTATCGTCCGAAGTTATGATAAACAAGATTTTGTTTCTCTGTGGACTTGGATGGTGTGTAAGACCATTATTTATTTTTTATTTTTATCTTTACTCTGAGCACATAATAGCCGGCTGCTAGGTAGCTTTTATTGTTTAGACATTATTTTAAAGTTACTACTGTTTTTTATTTATAATTTCATTAAAACAATTATTTTTTATTCGGAGGCTGTTAATATTTTTTTTATCCAAAATTGTTCATATTGATTATTATAAAGTTCGTTAATAGTGTATCAACATTAAAAAAAAACCCTATGTATTTAACTGTGTGTGTTGTATTCCTGAAAACGACTTCGGAAAGAAACAGATTTGGGTACCGAGATTGCAAAGTGCAATTGTTTTTTTTTTGTTTTTTTTTTAGAAATGTTCAACAAAATGTACATGATTTTCATTTTAAATTTATCACCGAATGGTAATGGTACCACCACAGAGGATCTGTGTCAGTATAATTTCAGCATAATCAGTAGTAACATAGCTATTTGTTAGCTCCATTGTTTTAAAAGCATTTTTTATTAGTGTTGAGGCAAAAACAAAAGATACTGATTGAACCATAATGTTGTACACTCAGTGCACTTTGAAACAGTTCATTGCTACTACTGGAAGATTAAAAATTAACCGACGAAAGTACAGTAGAACCTCCAACTGCCATTCTTAGAAAATTTTCAGGAAGTAACAAGCCCTGAGCTTGCTTTATTTCTGTTTCTGTATTCACTTCTGTGCAGGTTTTTTTTTTAATATTTTTACAAAATCAAGCATAGTTCACAAACAGTAAAACTGAGCCAACAAAAAAATTTTCTTCTTTTGGCGTGCGTGTAAATTGGACTATCCGAATTTTCGATAATCTGAACATTTTCCCCAATTTGTTCGGATAATGGAGGTTCTACTATGTGCCACTGCATAAGATGTTGACATTGAATTTTTTTTTTAATTGTTGTTATGAGCATGGTCGGTTTGTTATTTATTGCAAAACTTTAATTAGCAGAATCACATAATTAATTGGATGACACATTTGAAACTTTATTTTCTCTACTTTGGTTGAAATAACTTCTTCACTTTCAGATGTTGAAAATGGCCAAGCACCACTGCCTTTTTTTTCTAAAATAACCGGATAATTAAACACATTTTATTATATTTGTTTATTTTAAAGTCGTTTAGAAAGAACATGTTTACGCTTTATTTAATCAATTCTGCCGGCCTTAAAAACTGTATGCAGTCGTAGCCTTTCATTTGGTAAAGTCATTAGTCATTTGGTAAAATAAAAATTAAAACTTTTCCATGTATTAATTTAATACTTTGTTTTACACTATTTTTTTAAACTATTTGAATTTCTCAGTTTTAAAGTTTGAGTGGTGATATTGAATATAACGGCAGTGTCAATACGACTGGTTTGAAGTTGATTGTTTGTGTACAATGAAAATAGTAACCCGAACTGTTGGAATGATAATCTAAAGTTTGTATGAGAGGCTTTACTAATACTTAACCAACAAACTGGCACAAAAATTTTGTAATATGTGTGATATACGTAGTCCACTGCATAATGGTGCTGTTGTTGTGATCTAGTCACATTCGAACAATTGAGGCTTCCTACGTCCGCTTCCTTTGTCACTCTGTACATGCAAGCAGTATTTTTTTGTGATATAGTTGTAAATAAAATGGTTTACCTATATAAAATAGTTCTAAGTCTAATGTTGGCAACCTTCACAGATAATGTTACTTTGAAGTAGTTTTCTTCGGTTTACATTTTAAAATATCCCTGTGGATAACTTGAACACATTAAAATTAGCAGCCAATTAACAGAATCCCATTTTGCAACTAGATTAAGCCTTTTTGTTTCACTTATAAATCGTCAGTTCTACAGTGTAAAGGAGACTTTCATCAAAGCACCATGGAATCGGTCATTTTCTCTTATTTTTCTACAGTTGAATGTTACATTGCTTTTTCGTCTCACAGCTATATTGGAAAATTAATTGCCGTTTAAATACAGCCCAGTGTTCCTTTAAATGGACGGCTACTAAACGGCAAAAAACTAAGTCGCAACACAAGCTTTGTGAGGGGGAACCCCGTGGATCCCGAGCAAAACGAGCAGCAACAGCCCAGTGGTCAGCGTCCTCGTCTCCAAACCAAGTGAATGACGGTTCGAATCCCTCGACCTACGTACTAACACGTGGGACTCGAAAATATATCCACCCAGTTTCGCGTGGATTGCACTGGAGGATATAAAGGATTGTACTGGTACCATGCTAATGGAATTGGTCAAGAGTTGTAGCCATTTAAAATTCAGGGTGTACTGAAATTGTGGGTTCTATAGGCCGCTTGGTCTTCGATTTCCAGGGAACCCTCACAAAGCTTGCAGTTCAAGTTTGTACTTAGTTTCTTTCGTTCATCCCCGTAACGTGCTGGTCATCGAGGCGTTAATGATAGGTAATAATAATAATAATAATAATATATAGAGACGATGCTCGAGGCATCCACCCACCCAAATTCCCCGGCGGCAGATGTTAAGTGGAAGAAGTACCACCATTATTACAGTTGTTTTTTGCCGCATGAGGGAGGAAACCGGAGTACCCGGAGGAAACCCTCGTGCAACGGGCGGGAAACAACCGGAGAAAAACCCGTACATATACACTTCCCATCGCCAGGATCGAACCCGGGTCTGTACGAAGCCAGAGATGTACACTGGGACCAGGATGCCTATCAAATCTGACGCCCCAGTGCTTGCAGCTACCCGTGCACCGGTACGGCCTTTAGTTATTTAAAATTGTAATTATTGTAAACCTTAATGGTGGTCGTTTTATTGGTATGGGTCGCTTCACTGTCGGTGGATGTATGCTACAGTAACTTGTAAACTAGTCCTAGTATAAGCCAAGATTATTGGAGCCAAATGGCACCCTGCCAACAAGCAGGAGGAAAAAACGAGTTCCAATGCACAGGGCCTCCGATGAAAGGTTGCAAGCACAGCTCAGTGATCAGAGAGAGACACGGTTCGCACCAGACCTGGAAAGCCAGGGAATTCTGCTTTTCAAAATCCGAGGTTTGGAACACCTGGAGTTGCAATGTGCTTGATAATATTTTATCATTTAACTACTGAAATTTAAACGCCGTATCGAGTCCTGCAACTGACCTAGGTATATAATTAAAAATAGCTTGAGGCCTAAAATAATGACAACTACTATCTCAGGAACTACACTTATCATGCGTAACTAACAAAAAAGTGTCGAATTCAGCTGATTGCACGAATGCAGTATGAAAAAAAAAGGTTGAGCCCTCGATTCTTGAATTAGTAATTGCCTGTTTTTTTTCTAACAAAAATGTGTTAAAGTGGCTGGTTTGCTTTTTTAATTAAGGGATTAAATTAGCACGATTTATCAATTGTTAACGAGTATTTTATAAATATATGTTGCATGGTTTGCAATGTCCCATCCAGTCGATGGAAGCTTTAAATTTACTTTTTGGTCCCATTTTTAAGATACAAGTAAACTAGAAAAAAAAAAAACCGCTGATATTTCAGTTTGTTGTCTTCAGGATTGTGCATTGTTTTTTTTTATTATTGTATAACAAACCTTTTTTGTGCAATTTCTTCTACAAGACAAGCCCTTTTTATATGAAAATTTGATACCATTGAGAATATAACAGGTTAAATCCCTTACAAATTTTTTTTTCGTGTTTTTATGTCAAATTGACAACTGGTAGTTTTCTATGAATACAAATATATAAAGGTTAACTGTCTGCCCTAGTTTTCAACGCAGGCTTGTGGCATCTATTTACTTACATCATTTGCAACTTAATGGCACAATGTCGGTGACGGTGTTTTGTTTGTTTCTTTCACACTTCATTACATTAATGTTTGCATTAAAACTAACAACTAAAAAACCTTGTTAAGATATTCACGTACTACCCTGTGGATCCACGTTTACCATAGTAGTCCTTGAATATTGACGCTAAGTGTGAAATGAATAAAGGTTAATCGTTGGTGTCGGGTGCAGGGTAATTTTCTGAAATTCTTAACTTGCTCAGGAATGTAGTTTGTTGGCCGAAATATCAGAATATTACGTTTATGTTAATATTTGTAAGAATAAACTCGTGGTCGAAATGACCCAACTCACTTTAATTGGGTTTTGCATGTATTTTTTGCAAGACGTACCAAAACAAAACTGCTTGTGACTTGACTGTGATAAATTTTGCGTATGCTTGTAAATAAAACCTCATCTTGTTAAAGGCACGATAGTGCTCGGAGTTAATATTGTTAATTATAATCAGCTGTGTCCTATTGCTGAAACAATTCTTCCCTTTTCTTTGCTTTTTTTTTTATACAGCTGGCGACAATAATCGTATGGTTTAATGTGATGCTGTAATGGATGAGCTCTGTTTTTAGAGCTCCAATATGTTTTCACTTACATCATTTTTTGTGTGCTATGCAGAAAATAACTTGTAAATATGATGATACAACCTGAATCATCCTCAACTCTTCATTTTATTTTCAAAGGTTCATTTCTTTGGACCTCTTTTTCGTAGTTGCAGCTGTACGAATTTAATAGTTCATGTGGTGCATGGTGGTCCATAAAAAACAAAATGGCAAAAAATTGCTGGAGGGGAGAAAAAAAACGTTCAGTCCAAACCTTTTTGTTGTAAAATTTGTGCCGCTGCATCTTCTTTTTTTTTTTATATAAAGACCATACTGTATTGTCTGGTTAAAGCGATATGCTTGAAAGTTATGTTTTTGAAAATTTGCCTAATCATGTTAACACATTAAATGCGTAATAAAAAGGATAGTAATCTCGTGTAAAGTGTCGTGTATTTTTATTTTTGTCTTTTATCATTACCTATAATATATACAGATGCAAACCTATTTACATTGCCTTTTGGACTTACATGTCATACTGCCCGAGCAGGGAATCAAACCCAAGACCTTTGAAACCAAAGGCCGAGGTCCTACCACTAAACCATACTGACACGGGCAAAAGGAAACGTCCATAAGCAGCATTTAACACGTTCCTTTTGGCTGTGTCAGTATGGCTCCGCGGTAGGACCTCGGCCTTTGGTTTCAAAGGTTGTGGGTTTGATACCCCGCTAAGGCATTCTGACATACAAGTCCAAAAGGTAACGTAAATAGGGTTTCATCTGTATTTATTTAACTCTTGTTGAGCCTTTGGCTTTTCCGTCCTATATCATTGCTTGGTGGAATTCTGTCTTTAAAGTACGCTACTTCCAAGCACGGCTAAATTTGGAACCCATATATGTACTTTGTGGGGTAGAAAGGTAGGATTGTTTAACCCTTTGAGTGCTAAACCCGAGAAAATCTCGGGCCAAACACAGGTTGAAGTATTAAAAACAGAGTCCTTACTACGCGCGAGATGGCCAACAATGCAGGAATGACAACAATACTAGGTTCCCTTAACAAGCCGACTCTAGAGACGGCCGTGGCCGAGTTGGTAGAGGCGTGTGCCTCACGTTTAACAGCTCCTTCAGGTTGCTAGTTCGAGCCCCGTACAGGTTACCCCTACTTTTTTGGAGATATAAAAAAAACTCAGCTCTCAAAGGGTTAATATGAATTGGCACTCGCCACAAAGATCGTGACGCCGTCTGTTCCACCCTTGTTTGGGCTCGTCAGTAGAGAATACCTTGTGGACGAGAGCTGGGTTACGCTTGCTAGGGCAAATGACAAGAGCGAAACTTATACAGTGTCAGCAACATGCATGGAGAATGGAGCTCCAAACAAGTAGAAGTTTCTGATATTATATTTGCAAAAACTGTATTCGTTTTGCTCTAGAAAGGTTGGCCATCCTTTGGCAACCAGGGACTGAAGAGTCCACCCAACACTCAAAATACTAATTCTGAAGATGAAAGTTGAGCTTCATGAGGGTTCTGAGAAAAGCGGGCAAAGCATAGCTGACTGGCCAGGGTCACGGTCCAAGCCAATGGGATGTCACATTGAATTGTGTTAGCGACTTATTTGCACCTGGGACCTCGGTACATCATGGTGCTGGAGGTGGTTAACGTGTGGTAATAAAGCTGTATGGTACAAAAGGTGAAAGGGGATAGTGTTCAGCCAATGCATCGGCACCGATGGTTCGCTAAATTTCACCCATTGACATCGGTCGATGGATTCGTTAATTTGTTGATGGTTTGATGATAGATTTTTACTCCAAATAAAAATATTATGGTATTAGAACGGCCACATGTGTTTGATATTGGCTCCATCCAGTTGTGAACGATTTTGTTGTCTGTGTTAATGTGAAATATTAACACTTAAGTTTTTAACATTCAAAGCCCATCATGAACTGATCGGTACATCACAATGGGTCGTTCGCTGTCCACCGCTAGATGCACGGTGCTCTTTGCGTAACGTGTAACAGAATCAGGAGTGAGCAGCTGATAACACAAGGTTGTTATAAAACTTGCGTTGGCTCTAGTCAACATACAACACACAGTCGGTCTGTTTGGTGTACTATTAAAGTTAGTCTGGACTAGGTTAGGTTAGCCAAGATGTTGGTTTCATGTAAACGACGACGGTTTGCTGAACAAAATGTCCACATTCGGAAATCCTTTAAAGCGGTAGATTACTTTTCCTGGAAAATGTGTAGGCCCTACTTTGCGGCCATTTCTTGTTTGTATCACTGCTACCGTTTTTGCGGTAGACACGAGTATAAAGTTCTTGCAAACTTATAAAAATCTGAAGCGGAAATATAAATTATTCCAATATTCAATAAAATACATTGTGTCAAGTTGAACAAACGTCATTTGCTAATAAAACTTTAGCTTTATGTATAGTTTCTTTGCATTTAGTATTTTTTTTTATTAGTCTTATAGCAACATGCTAGCAGGTTTTTTACATTGGTTTTGTCGTGTATTTTTTTTGCAATCTTCCGCTTACTTTTTACTTTTATCCAATTTTATACTCTAAATAATTTAACAACGGACAATATAGGAAAAGACTGAACGACAGGAAAAAGACGAAACCAATGTAAAGAAAACTGTAAAAAAAAAATGTAAAAACATGTGTAAATGCAAAACTGTAAAAGTACAAATGTAAAATAAGGAGAGAAAAAAACAATGTAAAAAAATATGAATTTTAAATGCCCGAACTGTAAAATTTAATCTACCCCAAAACAAAACTTGTTAAGATTACCTCCCCGCTTTTCGCTGTGTAAAGTCGTGATATCTTTCACCAAGCTAATCCCACCGACTAAGACTTCACACAGACTTCACACGTTAAATGAAATAATTGAAAATTGCGCAGTAAGCAATTTTCATATTACTCAGTGGGCTTGGCGTTTGCTATCACGACTTCACACGGTCAAAAAACTTGGCGGGAATCCTAACAAGTTTTGCTTTGGAGTAGATTAAATTTTACAGTTCGGGCATTTAAAATTCATATTTTTTTTTACATTGTTTTTTTCTCTCCTTATTTTACTTTTGTACTTTTACAGTTTTGCATTTACACATGTTTTTACATTTTTTTTTTT